>APFE030387185.1:0-41719 GCA_000404065.3 Pinus taeda
ACAAATATATCACTATTATCAACACATTCTCCCCTCCCGATAGCTCTGCACTCCTTATATCCCTGTTCCCCAAGCAACTAGGAAGAAAAGTTTCAAAAGTGCATAGAAATCTGTTTGCAGAATCAAATATTCCAACTTAGCACAATTCCTACACATCCCTTGGAAGTACAAAGGTTGTCTCCAACACAAATGGCAAACCACCAAAGAAATGGACTCTCCTATAATTGTGATGAAAAATATGCTCCAGGTCATAGGTGTAAAAAACAGAAATTGTTCCAAATTGATATGCCCACTCAAGACCTGACCGAAGACATAACTACTGAGAGACACTGGAGTTACAGGTTGAAAACACCAACACTCCGACTCAAGCAGATATCGAACCTATTTCTTCATGAAGAACGGTCAATCTCTCTGCATGCATTATCGAGAATTTCAACTCTAACAAAACCCTGACAAGGAAACTCTAACAAAACCCTGACAAGGATTTAATCCTATAAAGTTTGCTAGTAAAAGTTGAGCGATATTAAAAGGAAATAAAAGAGTAGAAGCTTTGTTCATAAAACAGTAAACCCTACCCATTTCTGGACTATATAAACTCATCAGCTGTAAAAAAAAAAATAACCTTCAAATAGAGATGCACCGTCACAAGTGAAAACGATCTCAAAAACTTAGCACTATGCAAGGTTTTACAGCATAAGGAAATCATAATATTCTACAATGAGTAAATCAAGAATAGTAGCATTCAAACAGTATCCAGAGAAGTCAATTTAAATAATAGAGAATGCAACTTGTGTGTAAAATTCGGAATAAGACTTTCATAGAAGGAAACAAGCTAACAGTTATGACTTCAAGAAACCATAAATAAATTAACAGTATAACTGTGATTAAGGTCGTAAAATGTCCACGGCTTCCATACAAATGTCCATACAAATGTCCACGGCTTCCATACAACACTGTAGCCCAAGTCAATTTAAATAATAGAGAATGCAACTTGTGTGTAAAATTCAGAATAAGACTTTCATAGAAGGAAACAAGATAACAGTTATGACTTCAAGAAACCATAAATAAATTAACAGTATAACTGTGATTAAGGTCGTAAAATGTCCACGGCTTCCATACAACACTGTAGCCCAAGTCAATTTAAATAATAGAGAATGCAACTTGTGTGTAAAATTCGGAATAAGACTTTCATAGAAGGAAACAAGATAACAGTTATGACTTCAAGAAACCATAAATAAATTAACAGTATAACTGTGATTAAGGTCGTAAAATGTCCACGGCTTCCATACAAAGTCCATACAAATGTCCACGGCTTCCATACAACACTGTAGCCCAGAGAGCAACCTGAGTAGCAAGTCTGCGAAGAAGCTTCGTAAGGGTTTAGTGAGGCTTTAGAAGAGCCTTCCCCTCCGAGCAGTCGAATATAAAACAAACAATAGCACGAAGCAGAGCACTCAGAACTCTATGAAAGAAAAGAGAAACCCTCATATGCCAAATGAAAAAGATAAAATAGCAGGGACAATAAAAATGCAGTGTTTTTATCTATAAAGAAAACACAGTAACAAGGCAATTGAGAGCAGCTACAGAGAGTTTCGAAAGTTGGTCTGGGCTCATTTCCGTGATGTTCCATTTTCCCTTTGTCTTTCTGCTCGGGGCCGGCTATGCAAGTCAGGGGAGAGCAGCTACAGAGCGTTTTGAGGGCTAAAACAGGCTAAAACATGCTAAAACAGCCAAAATAGACAGAATGCCATAGAATGCCTAAAACCCTAAACCCTAAAACAACAAAAATGCCATAGAATGCCTAAAACCCTAAACCCTCAAAAAATTGCTCAAAATACTGCGATAAAATGCCATAGAAAGTTCACAAAATATCCTGTTAGAGATGCTTGTGTTGAAAAACACAGAGTAAAGCTGCTAGGATTAAAAATCCTACCGGTTACAGGCCATGGATGGTCGCCGACCTCCCCCACCTTCCCCACAGCTCGCCAGACCTTCTCCACACCTGCAACGTCCTTTTCCACACCTGCAACAGGAAGAAAAAAGCCATTAGAAGCCATTAGAGACCACAAAAACAACAAAAACAACAGAGCTAAACCCTAAAAATGCTATGTTACCTCAAGCTCAGTAGAATGGCGACCGACTCCTCCCCAAACAACAAAATCGCCGAATAAGACCACCACTAGAGAAATGCTAAACAACCGGCAGTCCATGTTAAACAACTTGCATTCCAGAACGACCAAGAAATCCAGGCGGAAAAGCACAAGAAAAGCAGAACCGCTGTCCCAGCCAGAAACCCAGAAACTCCATCAAACCTTCGCACCAGCACACGAATAAACGACTCTGCGCGCAACAATACAAACCCTGTCAACCGAACACAGCATTCCCCCAACACACGTTCTAACCACCATGCGCGCAGGTTACAGGGCCGTCCCGCGCCATCTTCGGCGGGGGGCTTCGCCCATCTACCGACCCCGAGCAGAAAGACAAAGGGAAAATGGAACATCGTCGAAATGAGCCCAGACCAACCATGTAAAAGGCGCGAAGTTCGTGTTTTAATGTTGGAGGTGATAGCCCACACGGCCAGCTCCACGGTGGACAGGTGTCGTACCGGAGCCATGTGGGTTGACGCACGTGGCGGGGAGGGCGCACATGTATTGGCGACCCTCCCCTAACCCCTTTAAATTTCTAGTTATACTGTTATATACTTTTCTGGTATTTTTTTGGAGTGGATTGTATGGATTGGAACATGGAAAGGCAGAGGCATTAGACGTTTGGAAAGGGGCGAAGCCGAGGATCGATCCCCGGACATGGGCGCTGGTGGCAATCACTGGATGGGCGCCTTCTTATGCGCCGGTGTTGTGACTCTGGGCGATGAACAGAATCAGGACAGCTACTTCACCTATGCGAGCGGCATGTTAGAAGCAATCGCCACATCAACCTTGGGAAATTTATTATTTCTACTTGCAATCCTCGTTACACGTATGTAACACATTACTTGCCTAGAGAAAATAAAAACCGAGTTCCAAAGAATTCATTATGGATGATGCATAGCAACTGCTACTGCTTCCGGCTGTAATGCATGTTAGAGTTATTTGCTTTGTGTCGTTGAACCGCCTTGCATTTCATTTTATTTCTTGTATCAATAACGAAACTTTGTACGAGGAATAAAGATGGGCAGTCAGAAGAGTCCTTTCGTTCATGGAAGAATCACGAACGCAAAATTCTGGCCACACCTAAGATGGCTTTGGATTCTAAAAGTAAAAATGTAGCGCTTGAGAGTCGAGAGTGGTAAATCAGGTTCGGTTTCAAGCTTACTGTTACCCACATACGCCAGAGCGACTCAAACGTCAAAGATTTGGGTCACAGCATAATCTTTGTATTCGAACGTAACAGAATCCATTAAGGTTAAAGTTAATACTCTATACATCTTTAGAGAAAAAAAAATGATAAAAATATAATCGGTAACCCAAAAAACTACTCAAAAACTGGTTAAGCTGCTAACCCTAAAACTAAACGAGTGATATATAAGATAGATCTACATGATACCTCACCTGAAATAGATGGAGCAGTTGCAATCACATGGGGAAGATCAAAGTTAATCCCATGGATGTGGGGATAAGCCTTCACGATCGGAGCTATGAGCGCTCCTTTTCCACCACCCACATCCACAACCCTCAACTTCTCTCCACACTTCAAACCCTCGTAGAATCTAATTAGAAAGGGTATCATCACAATATTGATAAACGAGGCCATGGCATTATTCTTGACGGTGTTCAGATCTGGATCGCCTTTACAATAAGTCCATAAATCTTTCCCATGGGCCTTCGTGAAAGCTCCCTCGCACCCTTCGCCTTGGAGCACACACTCATGAAAATGGTGCCATGGCGCCATTAATTTCTCGTGGGTTTGCATCAGAAGGAGAGGAACCATACTGCCGGGATTATTCTCATTCTCGCTGAGAAAGTAACATTGGCAGTCTGTGTAAGCCCATAATGAAAATCAAGAGGGTCAGAAGAGACTTGAGATTCAATGAAAATGCCGAGAGTGGAGAGGTATCTGAGAATGCGGGAAAAATAATCGAGATGGGGAGTTTGAGCAGGGAGACGCGCAGCTATTTGGCGAAGGGAAAGAGATGATACGGGATCGCGGCCTGCGCTCGCAATGATATCCGGAATTTTGAGGAGCACAGCAGATTTGAGAGCGAGGGCAGGAGCGAACGAAAAGATTAAATTGTAAGGAGGGGGAGGAGGAGGGGCCTGCGCCTTATACTCTTTGCCGTCCATCCTACCAGACTTCCAAAGTAAAACAGGATTGCGCTTCAGATTAGATCAGAGAGGAGAAAGGTTACTCTATTTAAAAGATTAGAAGTGATGATTGCTACTGTTTTTTGTTTTTGTTTTTTTTTTTTTATAATCCATTTTAGAAGGTTAAAAACTAATAGAAGCTTATTTTACAAGTTGTTACAAAATCATTAAAAAATTATTTATCATTTATAAAATACGATACATATAATTTATTTTTAGAAAAAGTTGTATTTTTAATAATTTTATATTTGGAAAAGAAGAAAATTGTAAAAAGTTATAAACTAAGATCTAGACTCAAAAATTTTAAATGATTACAAGGTCATACAATCATCATCTAAAATTCAAAGTGTAATTATTTATAATAGTATATTAACCATGTATGATTAAAATTTATTAAATGTTAATACACAGTTTCTCATGTTAACAGGTTAACTAGAGAGTGAAGGCTCAGTGTTAGGCTTTATGATGGATGTTTATGAAGTTGTGATGAGGTGATAAGAAACTCTATATCATTGACTGGTTTCCCTATAAATTTCTTTGATAATATCATTGATCGTCTAGACTGGTGGAGTTAACAATTCCTAGTGGAGGAACATCTTTTTATTTTTTTTATTTTTTTTTGGGGAAATATGGAGATAGCAAATGGAAATGTGACTTATCTGATAAACATTTTTTTTTTTGTTTTTTTGGAAATATGGAGATAGCAAATGGAAATGTGACTTATGTGATAGATCATATACTTGGTTTGTATACTTCTACAGTAACCAACAATATCTCTATGAGGCTGTGGAACGGGAAGACTGGTGGGTTTTTTGATGGAGCAGTTTAATGGGGCATATGTGGTTGTGGATTATGGATTTTTATATCAAAGGAACAAGAATTATGGGTTTATTGGGTAGTTGGCAGAGGTACTAACATGAAGGCGGAGGTTATGGCATTGTGGTGACTACTTTGGTTCACTACTTTCTTGGACATCCCCACAACCACAACTATATAGATGGCTCAGATAAATTGAGACCCTATGGGAATCTTTTAGGGACCCAACTATTCAGCATATAGAAAGAGAGTTTAATCAAAATGCTAACATAAAAAGGGAGTTTAATCAAAATGCTAACCAGACATCCAAACAAAGATTACTGGATATTCTGGACAGAATGAACATTAAAATAACGATGGGTGGCACCATACTAAATGCTGGTGTTCTACCTGATAATTTCCTCTCAGATATGATATATTAAGTTTGGCCTGCTGGTATTTTACCACTCCCAGGATAGTTTTTTCTTTTGATGTTTAGACATGCATTTTGTATTTGCTAAATATGATCCAATGATGGACTGATATATTTGGTATTATAAGACATGGAAGCATACTTGATGGATGTAAAGTTTTCTACTGTTACTATACCTTTATATAATGTTTTAATTAGATACAGATTTCTCTCGCAGGGCAGACTATATACTGTTGGTTCAAATATATATGCATTGTATATATCCAATCTAAATATATATACCGTCTTTGCTTTGATATAATTTAAAAAAATCATTTCTTTGATATAATTAAAAAAAAAATCCGCGTTTTTTCCTTACAAAAAAACCAACAACCCGTAGCAATGTTATGAGATACATAATGAAAGAGGAATCAAATTTGTTTGGCCATATGTAAGTTGCGGGAAAGACCGAGGGTAGATTTTGCATACAACATGACACCATGTCATGAATACACTCGGTCGCTATTTGTTTGTTATTTGAGTGCTATAGAAAAAGCTATAATAGTTTGTTGATTAAGGGTTATCTGAGCGAATCTTTCCTATTTTTGCAAGAAGGAAGGAATTGTTCATGTCCATATATATAAGTTGATTTTGTTTACAAATTGTGAATGTATCCAGAAAATTAATTTTCTATGCATGGCCACATCTATATATTTATAGAACTCACTATACCTTTAACTATTTTTTATTTTTTTATGGAGAAGATTTTAATAAATATTTTTTTAGATTGCTTTTTGTTTGTAGGAAGCTGCGTTTTGTTATAGTTATATATAAATTCAAAATTGGGGACGGGGGTGCGGGGGAGTTTAGTGTATGGTTTTTATATTCACTAAAATGTAAGCAAGAAGAATAGTAAATTAGAGAATTTAAGTCTAAAGAATTACTCATTACTTTCACATTGTTCTAATTTTTGGAAGACATTAATTCCAACCACCCTCATTAATGTAGTTGTTCGATTGTTCTAGATATTTCAGCAGATATTTTAGGTATAGATTCTAGAAATCGTTGACAAAATGAGCAAGCTTCCTGAAGAAGCCACTACCCCACCAAATTCCAAAAGTTTATCTGTTGTATATAAATATACAACATCTGTTCAGACATTGAATGAAAGTAAGTTATGAGTTGTTTGTGTGTGCATCTCAGTAGCTCTGCGCTCTTTGATATGGTATCAGAGCTGAGGGTGTGAGCTCGGGTGAGGTAAGTTGGGTTGCCTGTTGACTTTGTTTATGCGTTTGAGTCTCTACTCTCTCTGATATGGTATCAGAGCCAGGTTGAAGGCTGAGAGTGTAAGGTTCTTCTGTGAGGGTAAGTTGGAGAGAGGGCAGACAACCTGCGTGAAAGGCGCCTGTGTGTGAGTAAAGGGTGTGTTGCTGAGAAATCAGGTGAGGCCCTGTGTGTAAGAGCGAGTAAAGAAGCCGTGCAAAGGAGGGCTCAGTGGTGAGCTGTGTGCTGTAAGCTTGGAGAACGGCGTGCTGGTAGTGAGCATGCCGAAGAAGTCTGAGTTGGAAAGTCTGAGTAAGTTCTTCCCTGTGGTTATTCTCCTCCAAACCCTAATTGGAATATGCGGATTTGCAGAAGTTCCATGCATTCTGTTAGCTTGCGATTTGCAGCAATATTTTGTTCTCGATATAAATAAATTTTGTGCGAGTTAATCATCATATATATCATATATGTGGACCTGCTAAGTCATAATGCAAACTTGAAAATTATTTGATGGTATCTATAAATATGCAGTAGTCTATAACACGACTTTTTGAAAGTCTTTCCGGCGGATTTTTCCGGTCAAAATCCGGCAGCAATTCATTGGAATCTCAAGTTTAATAGCTAGTTTCTGCATAATCAATGGCTCCCAGGGGTTTTTCAGGGCGCTGAATCCAAATATGCAGTTAAAAAACCATTTTAACTGCTAAAAATCGAGATTTAACCTCATTTCTTCCGCCGGATTCCGTCACCGGAATCTCCAAAAAGTCGCATTATAGACAACTCCTATAAATATTAGCATCAAAGAACGATTCAAATCATTTTGGTTCAAAACTTCCTACAAATATTCATGTTGGGATAAATTGTCCAGTCAGCTAAATATCTGAAATCTGCACACAAATAATAATAAAATAAATAAATTTGTTGGTTTCATGCTATTGTGTGTAAGTTTGTTTTCTGGAGGCTTTCAAGCAAATATTTGTAGATCAGTGCGCAGATCCATTCAAAGCCGCGGACTTGGTGAAAGCTGACGGTGGAAAGTCTATTATGGTGTTGACAATGGAAAGTCTATTGCGGCCTAGTGTGTGCGGCTTGTGAAGAACTAGAGTCTTGTTATGGATTGAAGAAGCGTTGAAGCTGAAGGGTTATGGATGTCATTGAGTAACCAGGACATGGATGCTGAAGGAGTGTGAGCATTGTCTGGAGGTGATTCTTTGTGGAAATTATTGTTGCTTCAGCTGCTAGTTGGGCTTGTTGTGAGACATTAGTTGTGTGAAATATTGGTTCAATATGTATTTGAATGTGTGTGGATCTATTTTCGATGCAAGTGGAGTTATCTGCTTGTGGAAAGGAGCTTAAAGGCTGAGGAGTGGAGACAACTGTGAAGGTCTCGGGGAGCGAGAGCCGATTTGTGTGTGAATAGTGGTGGATTGTGCGCCACCTGGGAGTGTTGTGAATTTGTTTGCTGCAGTGCGTTGAATGGAGGGTGTTGTTCGCTGTCTAATCCCTTGAAGAAATTGTTGGAGAGGGCAGTTCCAAAGGCGTATTAGTGTTGGAACGTTGAGCCTAGAGAAGCATTCAAGGTGGATTGTGTGGTGTGAGCATGTGTACAAGGGAACGCTGGGAAGCTACAAGGAGCTAGAGTGGCTTTAGCAGCATAGAGTTTCTAGCTCATGGCATTCTTAGGAGCTGTGTTGCGTAGCAGCTGGTCTACTACTTATTAAAGATTAAAATGAGGGTTTACGTCTGAATTGTGTGGTAAATTGTTGTTGGAAAATGCTGATTAGAAGAGTGGGGTAGCGAAAGTGTGGTGTGCATCCGGGAAGTGAGAGGGAGAGCCGAGAGTTGCTATTCCAAGAGTGGTGCTATTCTGAAGTCAAAGCTCGCCAGAGTTTAAGGAAAATGTAAGCCTAGCTTATATGTCTATCTTTCTAGACTTTTTTGACAATGATCCTCTCAATGATCATTTTCTTAGGAACCTATTTGGGTTTGGCAGTATTTTTGAGTTCATTGACAAACAGTGTCATGTTGTTGAAGAAATCATTCATGTTGTTGAGGATCATGTTGTTGAAGAAATCACTCAGAGTAAAACTTGCTTCTCTCATAACCAAATTGTTAGAAGTTGTATTGGATCTGCTTTCAAGATGACTGCGATTGTGGAGGATATTGTTGTTCCGAGGCCACTCATGTTCGAGGATGAGTGCATTTTGGTGGCTTCTCATGGAAAGTGGGGAGAACATGAATTAGATTACCTTGTTCGGGGTCTTGCATTGCATCCCAATCCAGAAGAGGTTGTTGAAGATAAGTACGTAAGCAAGGAGCAAAGGAATTTCATAAAGAAACCCAGAAAGGTGAAATGAAGCTACACCAGCAAAGGAAAAGGAACAAGCATGGACCCTTTAATAAGAAGGCAAAAATGAAATGTTTTGCTGTAAGCCTAGCTGAGACTTAGACCAACAGGCATATCAATTAAGAATATGTTTACAGTGTCTTATATATTATATGGTTGGAATTAAGGGGGAGTGTTGGAAGACATTAATTCCAACCACCCTCATTAATGTAGTTTCTAGACTATTCTAGATAATTCAACAGATATTTTAGGCATAGTTTCTAGAAATCGTTGACAAAATGAGCAAGCTTCCTGAAGAAGCCACTACCCCACCAAATTCCAGAAGTTTCTCTGTTGTATATAAATATCTGTTCACACATCGAATGAAAGTAAGTTCTGAGTTGTTTGTGTGTGCATCTCAGTAGCTCTGCACTCTCTGATACTAATTGCAATTGGCTTGTGTAAAATTGTCCAAATGCTTACCAACGTGTGAAGAAATTAAGAGTTACTTCCACATTGCTCTAATTGCAATTGGTTTTTTGTAGAATTGTCTAAATGCTTAGGAATGTGTGAAGAAATTAAGAGAACAACACATAGTGATCATAATGATGGTGTGGAGGAATATATTGTGCAGAATGCAGAAGTTTCTTCAATACAGTGAAAGCTCCACATAAAAGCTCTGCATAATGAAGTATAATAATATTAATTATAGATTTGTTCAACCCCTAACCTATGTAAAGGGCATGCAAGTGTGAAATATAATAATAAGTTTCTTCAATACAGTGAAAACTCCACATAAAAGCTCTGCATAATGAAGTATAATAATATTAATTATAGATTTGTTCAACCCCTAACCTATGTAAAGGACATGCAAGTGTGAAATATAATAATATTAATTACAGATTTGTTTAACCCCCACCTACGTAAAGGACACGCAAGTGTGTCAGTTCTGACATCATTGGAAAAAGAAGCAACATAACAAAGTCAGTGTCGGAGCATTGACCAATGGAATGGCTACTAACAAAATTAGTTTTTTTTTTTTTAAATGAATTGTTAGGAATCGACAAATATCAAAAATAAAACGCCCTCCACTAGGGAAATTATGTCCCATCAGACCTCTCTCAACCAATCAAAAATTATAATTTGTTTTTTTTCCATAAAATTAGAAAATTATTTTTGAATTTACCAAAAATAATTATATTATGCATTTCCCTAAAAACTTAAAATTGTAAAACACAACAAACTAATGCAAAATCAACACATTTTGACTACAAGATAAATACTGTAAGTCATAATAAAACAAAAACTAATAAATAATAATTAATTATAATAAAAAAAATTCAATTTAAATCCAAATACAGAGCATTTTTATTAATCTTAATTAACATTATAATATTAATATCTTTATACATCTACAATATATACAAAAATTAACTTCACAACATAATGTGAGCAGCATACATAATAATAAATATTATGGTATCGATGGTATAATAAATATTCTATTAAAAATTGTGAAAAACCATTAGGCCTCAACAACATCATTTATTATAACTAATAGAAAACTATAATCTGAAGATAGATGTTACCGCATTTCTATATTTAATATATATATATATCCTTTTTGGGAAAATTAATTGGCTAAATAAGTTGATACGAATATTGTATGTTTTTTTCGCAAAAGTCACTGACTAAATATGCTTAATGTTATAGGTGTGAAGCACCCATCGAAAGCTTGCTCTGGAGAAGCTGGAAGATATAATTTTCAAGGGAGAAGTCAATGTTGTTCTTCGAATGCTACTGTTTGTGGAAACCCGAACCACTATATCTTTTGGGATGGTCTGCATTTTGTACTCCTTCAAAAATATGTTAGGTGACAAATTTCTACAAGGAGAAAACCTTGTCCCGGAGTTTTTGATAAAGGAAAGCTGTAAAAACTCAAAATAACGTTAATTATTATGCTGCAAACTAAAATATTATTAACCCCCATTATAATGCATGCCTAATACATGGTTCCTAGTGGCTTGGTTTTAGTCATGGTTTATATATATATATATATATATATAATTATATAAAATAATTTTTCTACAACCATTTTTTTATAAATGTGAAGTGGGTTATGTTTTTTTCCTTGATACGAAAGGAAGCCAGAAAGATGAGGTTTGTTTTAAATTAATTATTAATTAAATGTTTGGAATAAATTATGTTAGTATATTTTTTTAAAGTAGAGTTATATGGCTTATAATTTTTAGAAAATGATAGAAGCCTGTTTGGAAGTGGATTGTGAAATTGAATGTTTTGGTAAATATGTTATTTACATATATAATATATATTAATATTTTTTTTAATTTTTTTTTTAACTATTTTGTTTTTAATATTTAAATTATAAATCAAAAGTATATTAGATTTTTTTTTAAATATATTTATTTATATATAAAATGTTGAATTCATTATATTATAAAAAATAAAAAGATATTTATTTTTTAAAGAATATTAATTATTAATTAATATAAAGATGTTTAAAATTAAAGTTTATTTATATATTATAGATAAAATAGAATAAAGGGTCATATTTATTAATTAGATTAATTGAATATAAGTTCACTACACTATATATATAAGAGTAATGTTTTATATGTTTGAAACGATGGGATAAATGTTTATTTATTTAGATAAATAAAGATCTTTAAAATGGTTAGAGTTTTATAGGGTTATCATGTAATGGAATTTTGTGTTTATAGAGCTAGCTCAATATATTTTTATTTTTATTGGTGCATGCATAATAATCATCCATGAATGTATTTGGAGAGGTGATTTCATAGGGCTTGGAAATCATGAGAGTTTTTCTCTAGAACATGAAATACTTCTCCTACATGTACATACAATGCATAGGAGAAGAGTCTATATAGCTAACTGCAACCTCTACCAATAATCCAAGCTAGATCTTCTAAACTTCCATTTTATCTATATATTTTTGTAGCTTGTTAGACTTCTCAAAATATTCATCCATTCCTTTCTTCCACTACTCCCATTTGGTCATGCGAATTTCCAACTACTTAGCCCATATGTGGCCCATCTATCTCAAATGTTTTTGACAACCTGTTGATGTTCCACGAGGGGCATTACCTTCTCCTCATAAGCAACCGATATCCCATTCACCTACCTTCTTTAGCTTTCTCCCACTCATCTGTGAGTTTTACTTGAACTTCATGGTCTTCCATCTCAATAAGATATATCTGAATGACAAATTCTATTATCTTATTTCTTGTTTTCTCTATTTGGACATCCTTTCTTAGGGTTTCTTTCTCACGTGGTTCTTATTGGGATATTTCCTTTTCCTTTGGAAGAGGTTCCCCTATTTCCTTAATAGAAATGTCACATGCAGTTTGAGCAAAAAATTATATTTGTTCAAAGGGACTACTTTCCTTCTTCTCACTCTTCAACATTGTAATTGTGGTAAGAAGTTTTTTATTTTTCTCTCCAAGTATTATGTTCCTTGTATACAAGCGCATCAAGGAAAGAATACCTACTATTTTCTACTACTTCCTAGCCTTAAATTTCTTCCTCAGTTCTAGTGAGACATCAATTTTTTGTGCTTCTCTTGGTGTTCTTGATTTTGTAGCTTCTTCTTTTGCATGTTGTTCCATGTCAACTTCTATAGTTGAAGCAAGGCCTTATTCTATTTCTCCTCTTCTTTGTTATTGTGTACTAACAAGTTCCTCTTTTGTGTCTCCCCTTGTGTGTTCTTATGTGACAACAAGGTCTTCTTTAATCGTGATCTCCAACTTTGGTTTCTCAAATCCCTATTCTTCCTTCATCACCTTCGTTAGTTCTTGTGTGACGATAATAACTTCTTCTTGCAATATAACAAATTATTCTTCCACCCTTGTCGGTTCTTGTGTGACAATATGAGTTTCTTCCTGTTGTACTTGAGTTGCAACAACTTCAATCGACTCTCTAATGTATCTTGTTCTCTTCCTCTTGGGGGTCGCTACATATGTATGTTTATTTATATACACCTCAACCTCTTTGTTACAACCTTGCTTCAAAATATATTCACATCACTGTCATGAATGTCCTCTTCTCGCTATGAACTTGTAGTAGGGTAATCCTCTTTCACGATAGTTGTAGAAACTTTGATTTCTTCCTCCAGGAGAGTGGAAACATGATTTTATTCATTTTCAAGAGTGAAAATAATTTTAACATTCATAATTTTTGTAGTTATATCCTCCATATTTCCAGTATGACTCTCAAGGTTTACAACAAGACTCCCTAGAGGTCAAGCTACAACAACTACAACTTTAAGAAAAGTTGCAATAACTGCGTCTTTAATAGAAACCCTTGCTACATCACTCTAGACTTGGAATTAAATGTTTAATGCATATGAAACTAGTAAATTTATGAGGCCATGATGTGAGAGAGCATATTTGGAGAGGCCAAAATTATGAAAAATTGTGGTCATGGTTTGGATACTTGCCAAAGAAAGAACAACATGTTAAATAACTTGTTGTTCCTCAGGTGGTTCAACAACGTTAAGTGCTATAAGTAAACTATGCCATGGTAGTCTTCATAGATGAAATATATCTACACAACAATGAACACATCTCCTTAAGCGTCTAACAATGATATTTTGAATCCCTCACCTTGATGAGGGAATTGATCCATGATCTCTAGTTTTGACCTTCTTCTAAAGTACCATTATTCTTCGAATTGAGGGATACATATAACCTGAATAATCATAGCTTCATTCACATGCACAATTGTTCCCATTATGTTTTACCTATTGTCTTTGAGGTTCATGGAAAATCCAACACCACATCATCATCATATCCCCTAAGCCTTTGAACATATTCAATCCATCCCATTTTCTAAAAAAAGTCCTATATGAGGTCATATGCTTCGAATAACAATGTCTCTATAGGCTCTCTTTTATTCAATGATCTTCCTATTTTCATTTTTTGTTCAGAGTTTAGTTTGTTCTACAACTACACAGTGAAATGAATAGTTTGGTGGGGGGGATTAGCATTGCAGTTTCTAATGATGGCAAGGAATGATTATCTTATAGTGGGATGATGTCATTAATTGATGGAAAATATCATGGATGCATGTGTTCAAGTCATTGGTCAAGTTATTCATGCAAAATAAAAATAATTAAATATGTGATCAAGAGACATATCTTGTATCTTACCATGAGTGGTCACTTATTCTAGGTTCATGGCAAAGCCATTTATGTTTTGTACATTTATTGTGCTATGGAGTTGGCCTAAAAAAGACAAATAGAATCCTCACTAGCATGAGAGTTGCATCATGCCTTGAGTTGCAACACTGTGAGTTGGAGAATTGTAGTTTGTGACACTCCAAAGTTGATACACTTGAGTTGTTGTGTTAGATTTGTAGGTTGATTAATCCATGATTTCCTACGAGGTGTTGTTTCCACCCGAATTAATTAGTGGAATTAGTAGTGAAGTTACAGTATCCGAGTTACAGAAATTGAATTGTGACAATGGAATTGTAGCAATAGAGCCATGGTAAAGGAGTTGCAACAATGTGAGTTGTAGCAATAGAATTGTAGCACTTGAGTTGCACCAAAAGAGTTGTAGCAGCAATGTCACAACAACAGAGTTACAACAATATATTTTTATTAATATAGTTGCAATAGTAATGGATTTCTACCTCACATATTCTAAAAATAAGATTATTTCATGAATATCATAGGCAGAAGAATCATCTATTTTAAACTCTCTCTCTCTCTCTCTTTTAAAATGACATGCACCATCCTAGGCTAGTTTTCACATGACATGTGCCTAAGTTATGACCATAAGGGATTTTATACATGGATTTTATTACAATTTTTTTGAACAAAACAAGATGTGAGAATGATTTACCCCACAAGGATCTATCCCTTACATACAATATTTGGGTTGCTATCTAGCCATCCAACACTAATTTTCCTCGAGAAGGATTCCTCTGATAGGAGTTTGTGATATAACGAAAGTCTATGTCCTTATTCCACCAAGGGAAATATCTCTTTATCAATTGTATGCATTTTGATGGCTCCATTATCATATATAATTTTTATCTCATAGGGTCCAAGCCATTGAACACATAACAAATCCTAGCCTCTAGATTTAAATGTCTTCTTCTTAATGAACTTGTCATACTACCGATCTCTCTAGTGCTATATCACTAATTTCTGGTGTAAGGAAACTTGACATAGCTCATCCAACATGTTGACCTATAAGAGCGTCTTCTTTAAGATTCACATAGATACATTCCAAGTTGTACTATTATTCTGAGTATTTGGATCCATGCTGCAATTAGAAAAATTAATCTCTTCCCATACACTAATTCATAAAAAGTGCAGTCGATAGTAGTCCTCCATGTAGTCCGCTAGGCCCACAGAGCTTTAGTAAGTCGACCAACCTAATCCTCGAGGTGTAGTCTATAGTCGTGGTGATAATAGCCTCAAGAATTTTATTTCTCCCTTCCATTTGTCCATTTTCCTGCAAAGGTATGGTGTTTTGACATTGTTCTTGATCCTATATGCCTCCATTAAATATTTAAGAAGCCCTTAAGTGAACTAATATCCTTTGTCAATAACTATTTCCCAAGATTTCTCGAACCTAGTGAAGATATCTTCATGAAGAAACTCTACCATTGCTTTCTCATCTATAATTACGATTGTAACAACCTTGGTAAAAAATTCAAGTAATAAAAATAAACGAAAAAATAATAACCATGCTCATGGGACATGTATTCCAAGCTGAATGTTGGGCAAAAAAACATAGTGATGGGGATCAATTGTGATTAATTAATGGCTATGGAAATTGGCAAAGGAAATTGCAAAGGCTTTGGAAAGGCAAAGTGGAATTAATTGACATTTTATTTATGAAAATAATGGAAATTAGGAGAAATGGAAGGTGAAAGGTCACAGGTTTCATGTGAGGAGAGATAAGAAGGAAAATAATGGAAAATCGAAGAAAATAGAGGCCTCATTCATAAAGGTTTATGAGTATCAGTTCATGGCTTTTGTCAATTCAAACTTTTGATAGTTCAGTTTTGGAGCTCTCTATCTCTCTCTCTCTCTCTCATACTCTTGGATATTTAGAGTTTTCTTGGAGCACTCTTGGAGGAGTGTGGCATACTTGTGATTTGGAGCAAGAAGGCAAAGGAAAAGTAGGAAAGCGCAAAAGGTTACCAGGATCAACAACTACAATGGGTTTTCCTTATAGGTACCGAGTTGCATGTATGATTTCATTGCTATTTTTGGCATTCATGGCATATGCATGTGATTATTTGGATATGATCTGTCATTGGCATGGAGGATTGCCTGGATTGACAATGGTTTTGGCTAGCCTTACCATTTCCTGGATAGCCATGGTGTTGTGGGCTTTACGTTTGTTTTCTAGTTGGTTCTCATATTCATTTAGTTGTAGGTTAAGTTATTAGTTCCTAGAGCCTTTGAAAAATGCTCTAGAAGCCTTGTAACAGCTTGGGTTGAGTTACTAGTCATGGAGCCTTGGTTTGACAAACGCTTTGGAGCCCTTGGTGAGTTGAGTTACTAGTCCTGGATCCTTGGTTTGACAAAATCTCTGGAGCATGATAACAATTGTGGGTTGAGTTACTAGTTACATATTTCTAATAAAAATAACCCCTACTTTTATCGAATACACTCTTTATACCACACTAATACCTGTAGATCAAGAATCCCTTCCCCTTAAACCCCCAATAACTATAATATATTGACTCTTTGTTTTACAATTTTAAAACTTCCTTTATGAATGAATTTGATAAGATATTTCTAAACAAGGTCAAGCCACTATGAATAAGTCACTCTAAAAATTAACATAAACATATTTCCAACAATACCAAAATGATATTAGTTAAACATTGACTCAACTTTAATGTTTTTTGTCCTACATGGATAGTTTACAATTTTAATTGACAATGTTATCATTGCATACAAAAAGTAGTAATATTTAATCCCTACTATTCTATTGCACTCTTGTGATAGAAACAAATACATTATCTCGTTGTTTATGTAAAAGAGAAGGTGACTTTTAGCATACTACACTCTCTCCATCTCATTGCCACTAGAAAATGAAGGCAAAAATTGCTTATTATATTTTTTTAATGTTTATTTTTTATTATATCATTATTAATAATGGATGGAAAGCTTCTTTATTGTGTATTGAATATAAATAGATTATGAAAAATGGTTGAAATGCATACAATAGTTTGAAATAAAGTTTTTGAGATTGTCTTAAAATCCATGATACATTTGCCAAGTAAGACCTCTATGTGCTTGATTTACATAGCCTAAGTCTACCCTCCTTCAATGTTTTATCTAGTTGAGGTTGTTCATAATCCAAGAACATATGATAAATTGGTGGGTGATGTGTTGGATAACATTATGTTGTTATTTGTTGATATTTCTATTGCTTGGACTAACATAGCCCAAGTCTACCTTAGGTTGACATCTCACCCAACTAAGCTTCTTTGTATCGCTTTGATTTATATCATATATAAAATATTTTTCATTACTATCATAGAAAAATAGTTGAAAACCTACCTTATCTAGTGCCACATTCAACATTTAGTACCATTACTATTTAATACAATATATTTGTTAATATGTGCACATGAAAACACTATTGTCACTTGACCTTGGAAATGGTCATTGTGTCTATGATCATAAAATTCCTCTAATTGTTCACATTATTTAAAATATTGTGCAAGAACTAATATCTATGCCATGCTAAGCATGGTTGATATTTTTATTCTCATAACTATGTATGCAAAGCTTATTGTAACCAAATTATGGAAGAGAAATCGTGATGCATTCAATAACATTATCTTATTGTTGGGTGATTTTTATAATGGCTTAACAACTATAGAAAAAGTCCACCATCCTTTAGTATTTTAACCAACCAACCAAGCTTGTTTCAAACACAAATATAGATGTGAAACTTGTTGGCTATGCATTGAATAATAATAAGATGAAAAAACAAATGGTTAAATGGTTATTTGGAGCTGCATATATTGGTATAAACACACTTAATATTTTTTTATAGAAACATATACATTTGTGATAATGTGCTAATGAATACATTGTTATTTGATTTGGGGAATATATATTGTATCTTAAGGTTATATAATTCCTAGTTTCTCATGTTAGTTAAAATTCCTTGTTCGTCATGTTATTTAAAGGCTTTCACAATAACTATTATTAGGTCATGTCATTATTTATTGAGATTTCTATTGGCTTAACTACCATATCTCAAATATCTAAAGTTATACCCTTTGGTACCATATATATAGTAACATTATGTGTTTGTCATTTGTTGATTAAACGCATTTAATATTGTGGTTGTGTCTAGAATTTTCAACTGTATTTATTAATATGGTTGTGTAATTGATATAAGCCTTTGTCATATATCATCCACATTTTCTATTATGATTGTGCTATCAATTTCATTTCAAAAAAAGGTAACATTTTTTTGGGAATCATATCTAAATTTACCATTTATCTATAACTAATTTTATATAACATGACTCATAGTAAAAGTAATAACTAACAAAAGTAAAAACAAAAACTAACAAAACCATATTTATGCTGATATCAAATTTGAAAAGGTCTTTTAATTCTTTGATTGAGATTTATTAGGATCATAGATTTTTCTATTTTCCTGATAAATATTAAACAACAAAGATAAAAATTCAAGTTTTTTTAAGGCAAACTCCAAAACGTCAAACTATACCTTTGTTGAAATAAATATAATTTTCCAGACTTTTTGTACCTATTAAAAAAACAACCAAACAAAAAAGAGTCGTCAACCAAAGATGTAAGGTGTTATACAAAATTTTGATGCTAACTTTAATTAGTTTATTAATTAAAAATTACTTTGAACTGAATTATTAAAAAAAACAACCAAACAAAAGAAACAAACATAAAAGAGTTGTCAACAAAGCTAATTAAAACTTACTTTGACTGAATGATTAAAAAAAAACCAAAAAAATTAACAAAAAAGAGTAGTCGACAAAAGAGTTACGTGTCATACAAAAATTTTGATGCTAACTTTAATGAGTTTATTAATTAAAAATTACGTTACTTTAATTTAAAATATTTAAAAATCGGGGACAATGAAGTTGACTAGGATTCACTTTGATTTGGGAACAATGAACTTGACTCTCATTCAAACCAAGTTGCTCTGGTATATTAATTTAGAAATAAATAGTTTTAATAATTGAAAATGGGGAACAATGAAGTTAACAATTAAAAATAGGGAACAATGAAGTTGGCAGCAAACCAGGTTGCTTTGGTATATCAATTTAAAAATGAAGACATTGAAGTTGAGAAGGACTAGGTATGAGGCATCTATCCTACGATGTTTCTTTTTCTGCATTTTTCACTCAATTCACGATTCATGACTCAGCATCTTAAATTTTAAATGATGTACGTTCTTTAAATAAAGGAACAATTATTATCATAACGACAAACCATTATTATCATAGATTAATTATAAATGGTCAAATACATATTAAAAGATGGTATGCAAAAAATCTATTAAATGAATAGTGGTAAAATTAAATATATAAGTTATTAAATATTTTATAATAAATAGAAATGAATTAGTTTATTAAAAATAAATATATTTAAAATTGAATGAAAAAATATTGTATACATAATTCAAAAGAAAAAAGAAGTTAGGAAGTCAAATTCAAGGTAGAAAAATAAAAGTGGATTGAGAGAAATTAAAAGAATTAATTGATCACTGAAGTAATAATACATACATGTCCACATATGCAATGATATGGGGAGCTTAAGATTACATGTAAGAGTAAAAATAGGCAATGTTGATGACAGGTGAGGTCACATCATTATTGTATGTTATTAAAAAAATAAATATTTATTTATGCTCATGATATATCAAGGTGAGATAAACAAGTGCTTAACTCATAGGACTTATGAAGGAAAAATTTAAATAATAAAAAAAAACCTTTTGCACTTTAATATTGGATGGCTGTAATAATATTAATATTAGATAGTTGTAATAATAATTAAGTTTCCATGAGTTAGTATTGAATAATTTTGTCTCTTGAAAAGTATTAAGAAATATAGATCTTCTTTCAAAGTGGAATCATTCACTCTTATCTTTGGAATCATTCACTATATTTGTATCTTTTATATAGCCTTATTGTAATTTAAGAAATATAGATCTTCTTTCAAAGTGGAGTCATTCACTCTTATCTTTGGAGTCATTCACTATATTGGTATCTTTTATATTGCCTTATTGTAATTTGGAAGTTTTTGCGAAAGAAGAACACAAATTAAGGTTGGTAGGTTGGTTAATTGATAAACGATTTCTAATTGACAATTTGATAGTAGGGAATATATATATATATATATATAATATATATATATTATTATTTATTTAAGGAAACTATAATAATATAAAAATATGTAACTATATTTTTCTTTTGATTCATAATTTTAACTTTAAAATATAATTTTTCACATTTTAATGATATTATAATGTTGAATATATATAGCCTTTAAATTTTTTATAAATTTTTAAATAATTTTGGTTAATAATAATAACAAAAATACAATTATGTTTTCATTAGTCATGTATGACTGTCTTTCCATTTGAAATTTGATTAAAGTATTTATAGTTTGATTTTGCATTCTACTACGCCAACTAATATTTCTAGATTTTGTGTCTTGTTTTTACAGTTGGTTCAACTTAGGTAATAAATGAAATTAGTCTAGTCAAATCATTTATACTCTTGCATAAAATTATTAACTCTAGTGTGCAACTATTATACTTTTGTTGCAATGTCAAATGACGCAATTTTCCTAATTGAATCATCTATGTACTTATCTTGATTTATGAAAGTAATAAATGACTAACACAATCCCATTTTCTAATGTGGTTGATATATGTCGATTGACATCATTTTCATATGCTGATTAACGTATAAAAATGGAAAACATTGTCGATCAGTATATATTAACCACATTAGTAAATGAGGTTGCGTTGGTAATAACCACATGTGTTGGGTGCATTAGGGAAATTTTGAGGTCTAAATGGGGCCTCCTAAGATAAATGTACAACTAAAATAAACTTTTTGTATTCAAGCTTCTGCGATCCATAATGAATTAAGCAAAGTCTTTCGGTAGAAATCATATAAGATAATTTTTTGGCCTACACTTTTCGAACTAACAAGTGTGGTTGATTTTTTATTTTTTTTACTATTATTTCTCAAAAACTAACTCTTTAATATAGAAATTGCTTATTAATTTTTGTTTTTAATAAATTAATAAACTAATATCACAATTTAAATATATTTTTCATAAACTAGTAATATTTGGTTTAATAAATTAATATAAATTTATTAATTTAAAAAACTAGCCATTTAATATCATAACTGGTTACATATTAATATTTTTAATAATAATATATATAAACTATATATTAATTATTTAATATTTATTTTTCAAAAAACTAGTCGTTTAATATAGGCATTACACTATTAATATTTTTAATAAATTAATGAAACAATAATCCATTTTTAAATAATTTTTAAAAAATTAGTTATTTTAATATAAGCCATTACATAAATAATATTTATTTTTAATGTTATTAATATTATAATTTAAATATTATTGTTCAAATATAGCCGTTACTTGAAATTATGTCTCTACCTTGCTCTCTATTTAAGCCTTTGCCATGGTCTGCCTCTTCATCTAGTCCTGATGATGAACTACACTTGTTGGTTCAAAACGTGTCGGCCAAAAAATTCTTTTATGCGATTTGTACCGAAAGACTTCGCTTAAAATAAACTTTATAAGAACCAATAGGATTCAAGATGATGATGTCAACCATGGGGATGATTAGCCATTTTTGGAGTAAAAAAGTAAAAAGATTAAAAACTAATAAAATAATAAAACTACTTTTTCAACTTGTATTTTCAACTTATCTCCTTAAGTTTTAACTCAAATTTCGAGCCGGAGTACTCGTTGGATGCAAAATTTAATTCCTCATCCAAGAAGTACCCATGTTGCATACTTTCGATGGACCCTGCTACAAAAAATGAGAAATACATGAAAAAACGTGATTGCAATCACGTTTTTAATGTATTTCTCATTTTTCATGCAGCAGGGTCCATCAAAAGTATGCAACATGGGTACCCCTTGGATGAGGAATCAAATTTTGCATCCAACAAGTGTTGTCGTTCAAAATTTGAGTAAACCCATAGGGAGATAAGATGAAAATACGAGCTGAAAAAATAGTTTTTTCCATTTTCCCTCTAAAATTTGATGATGTAATCTAATATTATTTTATTATTTCCACTCTTATTTTATAATTTCCTTATGAAACCCATTTTAGACCTCAAAAATACCCTAATGGATTCATTGATGATGGTTGACCATAATTGAAAAGGGTTGATGACGTTGATCAAGGTTGACTATAATCAACCTTATATTAATGTTAACGTTACATTAATGTTATAGAAATGGTTACATTAATTATCGATATGGTTGACGGGTGTTGGGTGTGTGTTATATTCTTCTCATGACTAGATGGTTGACGGGTGTTGGGTAGTATCCTGATCGTAAATCAATTTTTAGAAATACGGTTACCCCTTTTACTTGGTCAAAAAGTTCATCAATATGGGGTAAAGGGTACTTATTTTTAATTGTCAACTTATTCGGCTGATGGTAGTCCATGCACATACAAAGGGTTCCATCCTTCTTTTTGATGAACAACACGGGGGCTCCCTAGGGCGACACACTAGGGTGGATGTAATTTTTATCCAACAACTCCTGTAATTGCATTTTCAGTTTTGTCAGTTTTGGTGTGCTCATATGATAAGGAGCTCGGGACACTGGGGCTGCTCCTGGCACCAATTCAATAGTGAAATCTATGTCTCTCTTGGGTGGCAGTCCTGGTATCTCCTCAGGGAACACATCTGCAAATTCTTGAACCACTGGAATACTTTCCAAGGTGGCAGTCTTGTCTTTTGAGTTGGCATAACCAACCTGAATAGCATAAACCTGCCATGTTTTCCTAATACACTTTGCCATTTGAGAGGTGGTTATTAGCCGAATCTATACTGGCCTTAGGATGCCTTGCATCTCCTTCTTTTCTCCTAGTTCATTCTTGTCACAGATAGTTTTTGTTTTACAGTTTATAATGGACCAGCGTTTTTCCAACCAGTGCATGCCTATCAACACGTCATACGATCCAAGGGGAAGTATGTTTAGATCTGCCATCAAAGGCTGACTTGCTATTTTCAAAGGACAGTTCTTGACCTTGGCCAACACACGTCTCTTTACCCCTATTGCCAGTTGTACTAGCCAAGGGTTCTTATACTTGATAGTCTTCAAACTCCACCATAGTTGGCTAGTATTCTACCTAATGGTCTTCAAGAACATCATTAATTTTCGGAATACTCCAGGCCACGTCGCCTATCGTAGATGCATTGTGGATTTGTGAAATCTATTCAGTGCCCTTTTAGTGAGGACAATTTTTAACGTAATGTGGCCCTCCAAATCCCCAACATTGTATCGAAGGTCTCGTTGTCCCTTCGTTATCAATTTTACCAGATTGCTCACTAGATCTAGGTTCAAGGGATGGCCTAAATTTGAGCTGGTTTTTATGCAGATTTTTGTTGCTTCGCCCTTTTGGAAATCCTTTGTTAACACTACCAGAATTTCCCTTATTGCCCACAGGAACCTTATCTTCTACTTTCTTTGTTGATAGCATATCTTGGCCTTTTGTATAACCTCATCCATCATTTTTGGGTTATCAAATTCAATTCTTTCTCTCATCGCCAAGGGTAAACTGCTGACGAACCGCTGTACCTTAGCCTTTTCCTCTCGTATATAAGGTACATATTGGAGTAAAGAGGTAAATCGGTTGATGAACTCATCCATTGTTTGTTGTCCAAGCCACAGATCATGAAATTCATTTGCTTTCTCATCGTAAAATCGTTCAGTCAAATATCTTTCCTTGAAATATTCTTGGAAATTTCCCAAGTTATATTTTGTTCACTTACCCCTCATACAATCTTGACCTCCTCCCACCACAAAGTGGCCTTCCCTTGCAGTTGGAAGATGGCTAGCCGAGCTTTTAGGTTGTGATTATATTCATATAATTGGAAATATTTATTCATGTTAATAAGCCAGGCTTCGGCTGCCTCCTCCAGCTCTCCATCGAAGAGTGGCAGTTTTATTTTTCAAAACACCCCTTGTAATTCTATCCACTACCTTTTTGATGTTGGGTGCTCAAAGGCATTATCCAACTTCTCGTCTCGATTCTCTTCCCCTCCTTTTGTTCCTTCATGTTCCATGTGGTAACCCTGTTCTTTCGACATTCGTTCATGTTCAGGACTGGGAATCGGCTGGCACTGATTCTGCTTATCAGATAGGATTTTCATAATATTTTCCCTTTCCATTGTTAATCTTGCATTGTCCTTCCGTAGGTGGGCCATCTCATTCTTTAATTCCTGAACCGTTTCCAATATTGTAAGATTGGTGTTGCGAGCCTCCTCTCCTAACTGGACCCATATTTCAGGATTATTTTCAGGAAATGTTGCAGGTCCTAAGCCAGCCATATTCTTGTGTGGAACACTGTCTATTATCCTCATAATCTGTTGTTGTCTTGTTTTCCTTTTCTTAACGAGTTAGTAGGTTAACAACAGGTAGGAAACAAAAGGAAAAGAACAATAACTGATTGTTCTTTCTTAGTACATTTTCCAAAGGCCACAGTTTTGTAACCTTGGCTCTTATACCACTTTTCATATCTCCACATCATACATATATAATTAATAAAACAAAAAACAAAAAAATCAACATGGCAACATTTCAGTTACCATAGTATTATCTCATGGGGCATGAATATAACATATGAGTTATTAAGAACCTTGATTAAATCCCAGATTAATCTGTTTTCATGTTAAAGTCACCAATAATTGGGCTTCATTATGAATATGTGCAATAGGGAATCCTATCCACTGATCGCTGGCAGTCTCATTTACTTTGTGTTAATTTTATCAAGGTTACACTCCAGCTAAACTTTACACTTGGTTTTGGCATTTATTTCCTCCTCTGTCATGGTAACGTGGCACGGGTAGGCTCGTCCTTCCGCAGCTCTACACCTTGGGTCTCTCGTCGCATCGACGATGGAGGATTTGGGTTCTTGATCCTAAGGTTGGGCGCTTCCCGGAAGGCTACTCAACCTCGTTTGCTGGTGTTATGCCTCATTTCACTCCCTTGCTTCTTGGCGCCTATTCTAGCTCTCCTTCTCCTCTCACTGGCTTGTCGGCCTGCAGACCTAGGGTTTCGATTAGGTTGAAAGAATTCAGGAGCGGAGCTGTGGGATTTCCCTCCGTTGAATGTTTATCTCTCAGTAAGTTATTCATGTGAGTATTTTTCTGTTACGTTTTCCGCAGTTGTTTAGCTGTCCCTTTTTAACCATCCCTATTGCTGATGCAGTTTTCCATTTATTCTAACTACAAGTGTAATGGATGTGGGTCCGAGGGCTTCAAGCTCTTGTCAAATGGAGCTTTTGGTTTCCCTTTCTATCTCTGACGCTCGAGGGTTTTCAGGTAAGATTTATTGGCGGCCCTAGTGCTTGTTGGACAGTAAAGGAACACTCAGGTTTGACTTGTGGCTAAATGCATCAATTCTCCAGAGTTGTGCTAGTTCTTTTGTTTCAGTTCTGAAGCTAAACGGGATACTTTTGTCAAGTTAATTGTGAATCCTTTTTCAAGTGGTTGCCTTCTGTTATTTAAGAGTTGCATGCATGTTTTTCCCTCATCTACCTAAGGGTTTCTAGCATGTGATTAAGGCCGCACCGATGTAATTGCTTCAGGTTTAGGTTCTAGTCTTGACCTGATACTCTTGTAATGATATACTTTTCGGGACTGAAGGCATTTAAGTCTTCTTTATGCTAAATCGACGCGGGTTTCTTTTGGAATGTAATTACAGTTTCTTGATTGTTATGTGAATGATTATGCTCGTTTTTTTTTAAATATCAATGCTACCCTTTTGCTCAGTTAGTTCTGCATAGTTTTATGTGGGTTAGAATTGTTGTGTGAACATAGGACGGGGTTCCACTTTCTTTAAATGTTTATTGCATTTTCTAATAATGCGGCTCTGAGTTAGAATATAGTTGGAATTTTGTTTCTGCGGAACAGATTATTTGTGTCTCTCCGTTTTTGATTATGTATTTTGATGCTTTAATTAGCTAATTGAGAATTTAACTATGTCAATGTTATATCACTATAGGGTTTCATTTCTGTATAGGGTTTCAGGAAGGGTCTTATAGATTTTTTGACCTTATTTAACAGTCTTCGCCTTTAATGTGCTACCCAGTTCGACTTTTGTGTAAATACACTTATATTTCTATGTTACAACGGCCTCGTCTTCTTATTCAAACTTGCTTCAGCTTCCTGGGGTTTAACTTTGTGTTGCCTAACCTATGAAATTAATCTTTTTCTTCATTCGTGGTACTAGCATCTTCAATATTCTTTCTCTTCTTGACTAAGAACTTGGGTGTATCTTCTCTTGTCAAATTTTATTCTCAGTTCTTAAATTTACACAATTTAACTAAGAGAATATTAACCAGTTCAGTACAAACAATAATTCTACTATAAATAATTTTCCAGCAATAAAATAGCCAGTTTTGTTCAAATAATAATCCTGAAGTTAGTGTTTTCAAGAATATAGATTAACTAGTTCTGAAGAGATAATAATCCCTACTGTTAATGTTTTCCAATAAATAAAATAACCAGTGCTGAATAGTTAATAACCCTACTGTTAATGATTATAACCCTACTGTTAATGTTTTCCAAATATCTTTCGGAGTTAAGAGCTCCATCTTTTCCACTCACTATTAATGACACATAATATAGTTTGTGTAACAGATTAGTTCCAGGAGGGCACCACTTACCTGAGTTTTCCAAGAAGAAGAGAACTCCAATGGTATAGGTCACCTTTGTTATCTGCTGCTTTTCAACCACCTGTCCGTGAGATTGGTCTTCAGGACCAAATCTCCCCCCAAGCTTGCTCGCAAGACCTCTGTCTTCTGTAAGTTTTTGTACTCAATGCTTATGTTATCTGATCATCACCAGACTTAGCAATCCCACCTTACCATCTGACATTTCGACACGGTTTTTTTCCTCCCCTCACTCCCTTTTCTTTGGAGCATTTCACAGCTAGGGGAGGTAGTTAGGGTTTTCCGGCAACTACCTTTTCCAACTTCTTTCTATGAGAAGTTACAAGATCTGCTAATACTCAAATCATTTCCTATCTTCAATAATTAACAATATTATTCAACTCAAACAAATGATAACAATAATTATCTAGTTTATTTCTTATTGTGGTAAAATAAAAATATTTACAGTTTTCTAAAAACATTACAAATACCAAATCTTAAAATTCTATAAAATAAAATCAAAATCTTATATTGAAAAAATAATAATAATAATAATAATAATATAATTAATTCAAATAATTTCTAAATACAATTAAAATAATTTAATTGAAATTTGAAAAGCAATAAAAAGTTATACATAGGAATTTAGACTTTCTGTGATCCATAACATTGTTTAGAGAATTTTCGGCGAAATCAACATAAATTAATATTGTCAATTCGACAAATTATTATTTATGTGATTTCGCCGAAAATTCTCTAAACAAAAATTATATATACATATAAATTTAAATTTTTAAATTTATAATAATTTCCTCTTAAAAATATTATTCAAACATTTTCAAAAACCAATAATAAAAATTAATGAGAAACAACATTATATTCACAAAATTCCTGGGTAATCATAACTTTCTTTTCCTTTCCCTTTAATAAAAAGCAAAAATATTTATGAACTCGATAAATGCCAAATTATAAATAGAAGTTGATTACGCATCTTTATGACAAATAAAAAGGTTTAATACGTATTGACAATGCCAATGCGTATTGCTATGAATGATAGTTTAGATACTTTTAATCTAAAATTATGATATAAATGTATTATATCAAAATGCGTATGGGGAGGAAAAAGTCTATATTCAACTAACTTTAATTATAATAATTTTATTGATTTAAAAAAAAATTATTGTATTATTTTATTAAAATAATTTAATTATATTTAATGTTAAGAGTAATGTTGGGAAATTTATTTTGGGAAATTTTTGAAAACAATTTTAAAAGGTTGAAAGAGTAAAATTAAATAGATTTGATTTTTCTATTTTTTTTTGTGTTTGATAGATGAGTAGGTAGGAGACTATTATAATAATATTTATGATTACATTATAACTCGTCATGTCACTAGGGTGATTTAAACGTGGATAGTGAAGATAACATCCATTCCATCTAACCCTTGAGATAACCTCAATTGAGAAGTTTATATATAATTATATTTTTTCAATATTTAAATTGCATTTTGAAATGCATAAATTATTTAAATTCTAATGCTAGTGTACTAGAATACAATTTTATGCCAAGTAATTATTTCCTAATGATTTTCAAACAATATTTCATGCCTTTGTTATCATTGAATAATTACATTTCAGAAAATGTCAATAATAAATATAATGGAAATAGTAAATATCACTCAAAGAAAACCATGCACAAGAAATAAATAATTTTACCCTTGGAAACCCAACTTACAAAAAAATCCAACAAATTTTCTTACGAGAAATTATTCTTCAACAAGGTTCACAAATCAACAACTTGCCTAGAAATATGTACTAATAATCCAAGTCAAATACTAAACAAAACTGATGTCAAATTTTGCAACTCAACACTAGTCAAACTAGCCAAAATATGCAAAATATAATGCTAGTCAAATAGTCACATTATGGTCAAATTTTAGGCTTGCGGTGAATTGCGGTAAACCCTCCGGTTTGTGGTCAAATTATTGTGGTCAAGAATCACGTGCAACCATCCTACAGTTGAAAAACTTATGGTTAGTTTGTGGTAAAATTCAATCAATGCCCTTTTTTCAAATCTGATCAATCTCTATTGTCAAATATGATCAAAGATCTAGTCAACTTGGCCTTCTTTTTCTCACACATGTAGCTATTCAAGAGAAATAAAATGTTGATGAGGAGAGACAAAAATTTCTCTTTTTTCCTCATCAATTGAGATGCCACATCATCTATTTATACAAGTTGCATAGGGTGTGACAACCCAAGGGGCACTCCATCCCAGAGTAAAAAATATGAATAACTATCCTATCCGGGGAAATTTCTACTTTTAGTGTAACGTTTGATAATCTTTATCCACAAAAAGGCATATAGATAACTCTATTGGTAAACAAAGACATTTATTCATATGATAATTACTTTGTTCAAGTAGTTGAACAAAGTAATCATTAAAACATTATTACACTATCCTTTATATATCACTGATACATATATGACTGAAAGAATAACACTTCTTAAACATTCAATAGTGAAAAATATAAAGATTGCGGTTAAAAACACATACATATATCCAATGATAGCAAGATTAAACAAATGACGATTAACATGAAAGAATGAAACAAGATCATAGATAATAGTACCATATGTTATTTGGATCACTCCCGATATCAATCGCTTTCAAATTCCTTCTTCCAACTTAGAAACACTTTCACATCAAGGCAATAATGCACATCCCATTAAAGCTTTCTTCATTAAAATTTGGAATACTGGCCCAGTCTTTATAAAAAATATACTAGAAGCACAATAGTACAACTTCCATATTTGAGTTTATACAAAAACTGAGGACCCTTTCTAAATGCATGAAAGGGTCTATAAATACTAATTAAGCTAACTAATTACAAAAATAAAATGCTATTAATTGGTACAACTAAATCATGAGTATCCTCTTAACAATAGGTTTGTTTGCAGTCGGCAGCATGATTCATTGTTTCGGATGATTTCCTTTTGATTTGAGCTTGCAGATTGCAAGCATTGGTTTCAATTCTGGAGGATGAGTGAAACGAGAATGTAGTTGAGCTAAGTATGTGGCATCATGGATTTCGGGAATGATACCACTGATTGCATCAGTTAAACATTTGAGGACAACCCTTTGACTATATGGTTTTACTAAGAAAAACCAATAGGTATCCCAAGTTAAACTTTGGATGTCGGCAATTAATCTTCCATTCTTCTCCAATTCTTGATTGCATGCTTGTTCCAATGTTTTGGCTGACAGTAATTTACCTGGAGTGCACTGCGAAATCATATTAGACAGATAAAGAGTGTTGTTGATTAACTCAATTAAATTACTTGTAGATAATCAACATCTTGAAATTTCTCTCTCTGCTTTCATCAGCTATGACTGCCTTTCTAAGAAAAGGATCTCCTTATGTGACTCTAGAATTTTAGGCAGATTTGCGGCCTGCCCTTCATTGGTGTCTTGCTAAGCAAGAAAGTTTGTTAGAGTCTCATCGGCCTGTTCCAAATCCTGCCTAGCATCGACGGATTTGTCAACTATTGATGTAGTTATATCACAAAGGGGCTCAACCAGAGAAATGTTATGACGTAACAGTCTTAACTGTGTAACCAATGCTTTGTTGATCTGTAGAGATTCGGACTTGAAATCTGCTGGTTGCGGAAGACTCTTGAACTTTTCTACTTGATGTGATAGCTGAGCGATTTGCTCGTCATTTGTTTTCATCATTTGTTCATTCATTGTCTTTATCGTGGCCAATTCTTCAGATAATTCCTTTTGATTTTGTATTGCGCTTGAGTCTATCCTATGTTTCTCCTCAAGCAATTGCTTATTCAATTGATTGTTTATTTGTTGCTGTTTCAACTATTCAATTTCCTGCTGTGGTTTGGACACCTGTGACTGCAACGAAACAATTGCTTGGTCATTTTCTTTAAGTAGATTACTTACTTCCTATGCCTTATCCATAGTGGCTGCCGAATAAGCTCTGGCATACTGAGAAAGTTTTGTAAGGTCATCGGAAGGGTTAAACTCTTCTTTCCACACTACATTCGTTGTCTCCGTTTGTGCTGGAAACAAGGAAGATTGATCAAGTCTTCTCCTTTTCCTTTTTCTTTTCACTACAGCCTTGTGTTTGGGATTGTAAAAGACATCTAATGGAGGTATGTCTTCTATTTGCAAAATAATTCGATCGGATGGATCTTTTGGAATCATTTCTACATCCGTGCTAGTGGGTATGCTGTTGGTTCCTTTATTTGGAACCGTTTTTGACACTGTATCTTGTCCATCTGTTACTTTGGGTGTGTTGGCACCTTGTGGACTTTCCAGATTACTTATAATAGAGTCAAATTTTTGCCATTCTTGGAGGAGCTTGGGATCAATCTAAGTATCCATATTGACATTTTCGCTGCCCTTGTCCTGTTCTGGTTCTTTTCCTCTTTCGCGAATCTTCTCTATAGCAGGAAGTTTGTCAATAATTTGTTGTTCAGGCTCGCTTGACTAGGTTGTCGGGGTAGTAGCTAATAAGTCTAGAGGTAGAGTTTGCAACCTCTATTCTCTGAGCCTATTAAATTCTACTAGCGTTTCATCGTTATATCTCGTTTTGGCCAGCGTTTGTACCTGGAATAATGATTCTGCCGAAAAAAACAGGTCATCAAATTCATATTTTTCATGATCAAACCTTGTAAGTTTGGCTTGTTCAAGCACAGTATAGGCAACTTTCCTTGGATCGAATTGCCTATTAGGAATGGTTGCAAGATTGAGCATGTTTATTTTTTCTACCTCCTTCTCCGCATGCTTGTAGTCATGTAGAGTATAAACACCGCATCTCAAAGGAAAAGTAGGCCAAGCCTACTTTTTAGAAGTCCTAAGAGTCTTGGATGTTCCTGCTGTTGTTATTGGGTAGGCCAATTCTGGGGCTAGCAGCTTGTCAGGTACATACAAAGGAAGGACATGAGGTCTTGCAAGGCTACCAAAAACCCTTATGTATGTGAACTTGTCTTCCCTGAACCAATTTCCTACAGCGGTTAGGTCAACCTCTGCTTCCGTGGAAATCTTTGGGGTAGGCTTATCAAAAATGGCATAATAGATAGGTAAAATGAACCCATTACAGATTTGGTATAAGTGGTCCTTATAGTGCACGTTCCATAACTTTTGATGAAAAATGTGGATTGGCATGGGGTCTTGTGAAGTCCATCTCCACCCAAGTACAGGAAATTCAGAATTGAAACAAAGAGTATCTAAAATATAAGCACTATAATAAAACGGAGGAATAGACCTATCAGTCACGCGAGTTTTTGCTCTAAATTCAAGAATTGTAGTGGCTAATTTATCTGACAATATGTTTTTCCAATCCATTACTTCACTATTAACTGTCGCTTCCATTAAAGAAACCATTTCAATAGTGAACTTTTCAGAATCATGAAATCCCCAAATTCTACACATCATTGCTCTGGCATAACAACAAGGAGAACATAATGAATCTATAGAGTACTTACTTGAGGATTCATGTTTGTGCCTTGCGGGTTCCTGTCTCCACTCCCGAATTGGGGCTGATTCAGTATCATTCTTGCTTGTGAACTTTTCAAGAAAGGCTTTATTGTATTTCTTTTGAGGTTTGGGCAAGTGATACATTTTTCTTAAGTCATCAGGCTAAAATGAGCCAAAAATCCTTCCGTCAACTGTGCAAAATGTTCTCTTTAAAACTAGGATCTCCTCTACTGCCCATCGCACTACATCAGTGTATGGAAGAATTTTCTCACATGCTGCTATTCTGTGCAAATATGAATCAGCTAAATCTTTAAGGGAAGCTTTTGATTTTCTAGTTGAATCTGCGGTAGCTTGTACTGGTACTGTCTCAGGCACTTCTGCTTCAATTAAATTATAAATGCTTTGCCAACTTGTGTTTCCAAGGCCAAGACACGTAGTGTCTGAAATCAAACTCTTTCTGCTTGATCCTAGATCACTGGTGGGCTACACTGTTACTGTGGGAGCCGCTGCTGCCGCGGATCTCTTGGATTTCTTTCCCATTTGGTTTGAAATTGTTATTTCGACGGAGCTCTACGCAAGGAATGAAATCAACGTGATACAGAGAATAGGTAGTGTGAGCCAATATGAAAGAATTATATCAATTAGCGAATAATGAAAGATTATAGTGATACTACCGCAGATACAATCTCATGGAAGATCTTGGCATATCTGCTTCATTAATTGGCCGCTTAACCTGTCAATCATGGTAAAAGAGTTTTTAAATACCCATCATATCATTTATATGCCGAATGATTCATTCAAGCGTGGCTTGGGTTTTTTGGCGGATAATCAAAAGTAAATCGCTATCGTGAATGGGAAGGCTTTAATAATTGTCCAAAATAATGCATGCAAGCCTTTTAAATCTATTTTGAAACTCGCGCCTTAATGTATCGCAATCGGGGATGGGCTCGGGTCATATTACCTATGTCATTGCAAAATTTCCGATCGCCGATGACGATATACATTATCGCATCGGGAGATTTAAAGGTATCATAAACATGCATTGTGCTACATCTTCCGACTGCCGATAGCGATATGACATCGAAGAAATAGGGGATGGTCTTTCATTCTACTCGCTATTCGCCTTTCCTGATATCTGATAGTTGTTTGCTTTTCGGATCGGAGTAAGTCAATGGGTGCATGCATTATGTTTTCTTTGTTGTTGAGATATGCGATCTTGCGATTGCTTTATCACAATAATAAAGAATTTTATATTTATTCATAAGACCGATTTCATTATAGTTCAAAAGGTTTATAATATAACATTTCCATTGGACCTTTTGATGAAGGATTTTCTAATGATGAGTTGATACCAATTTATTCACACATTTATGTTTAAAAGGGACACATTTTATATTATAGTTAGAAAGAAAAATTTTATGAAATGGGGGGTTGTTGTACAGCACAACAATTGACGATTCACTAGGAGAAACAGTTATCTTTGAAAAATGTTGAAATACTTAAACTTTCTTTATATAGAAATCTTATCTAAGAAGAGAATTCTAATATAACTAGGTATATATAAATTCTAAATATAAGAATAGCTATTTCTACTATTTTCTTCTCTTGTTAAAATTAAAGACATTCTAAGTTTTAAATTAGCCTTAATTGGTTGATAATGATAAAACAAAGAACTTTTCCAACTTAGCTTTATAATGACTCCTTTGTCATAGGTAGAGCCTCTGCTGCCAGCAAACGTCTATAGTCTCGACAGGGATACCTTTTAACCATTTAATCGTTCATTATCCCATCCATTTCAGAGTATAATTAAAAGAACGAATCCAAAAATATGTCTTCATATTTTGTATCACTTTTTTTTTCTTATTTTGCAAGATAAAAAGCCATTGTCCTGGTTTGGTGGCCAGCTGTTTGACAATGCCACTCACTGGTTGTAATTTAACTGAACACGCTGGCTCGTGATGAGACCCCTTGTCTTATAATTGTAAGCCATTACCCTGTTTTGGTATGTAGTATTGGTAATGTCAGTTGAACTATTCCCCAATGATCATTGTAAGAAAGCTTGTAATAAGACCCCTTATCTTTTATATCAAATATATTTTAGAATTACACTCTGAGTAATCATAAACTTTGATGAATGGGATGAACAATTTTCTCCTTAAGAGAGCAAGGATGACAGGGTAAGAGTTGAAGATGCTAAGATTGAATCAGTTTCTATTTTTGTATTGATAACCGTTTTTTGGCCGTTTGAAAACATTAAAATGATTTACAGTACTTCTAAATCTTGAGAAGATTTCACAAAAATAAAATGGGATTTCAGAATCTAAATATACCTAATTTCCTAGAAATTTTCCTTTTGTTTAAGGTTTCCATTTTTAAAAGTAAATATCAAAACCATTTTTTTTGAGAAACATTTTCAGTATAGCAAAGGCCAATGGAAAACATCTTACAACTTTATTTTCCAATAATCCTAAAAATTATGAACACAAATTTTGCTGAAAATTGAATATTTATAGAGGGAGAAGGGGTTACCTCCTCAATTGAAGAATTTTTTCAAGATAAGGCCATTAACAGGAAGAGAATCTCTCTTACCTGATAGATCTTGCAATATGAAAGTGAAAGGGCCTATCTTCTTGTTCATTTGAAATGGTCTGAGCCACATTTTTTGGAACTTAGGGTGTTTTCCTTTATCCTCATGGGATTTGTCCCATTTCAAAACTAGATCACCAACTTGTAATTTCTTTGAACTGGATGAAGTTGAATCAAAAGATGACTTGATAATTTGCTGATGTTTTGCATGTATAATTCTAGCTTTTTCCCTTTCTTCTTCTAGTTTTAAAATTTGATCATGTCTTAGTTGAATAGAAGATGAGGGACTTTCTTCAATAAACTGCACTAAAGCTAGAGATGGAAATACTAAATTGGTTGGTATGATAGCTTCCTTCCCATATATACTAGATTAAATGGAGAATTACCTATGGAGGCCTTCTGTGTTATTCTGTCAGCTCATAGTGCGAATATCAAAGATTTATGCCAGTTTTTATGATTCTGCTCAGTAGTTCGCTTAATGATTTTGATAAGATTTTTATTGGTGGATTCTGCTAAACCATTACCTTGGGGATAGTAATTCACAGAATATTTTAGTTTAAACCCTCTTTTGATAGCGAACTCAAACATAGAATTTCCAGAGAAATAAGATGCATTATAAAAAACAAGAGCATTTGGGACACCAAACCTGGTAATAATGAGTTGATCTATGAATTCTATAATTTCCTCAGAGTTTGTTGTCTTCAGAGGAATTGCTTCAACCCACTTAGTAAAGTAATCAGTGGCGGTAAGGATATACTTATGTTGTTTGGATGACTATGGAGTGATTTCCCCAATGATATCCAATCCCCATTGCTCGAAAGGCTGTGCAATGTTCACTGATTGCAAAGGGAAAGTTGGTTTTCTTTATCTTCCACTAGAGATTTGAAAACTTCGGCATTTCCTTACGTATTCGTGAGTGTCTCTGAATAGGGTGGGCCAATAATATCCAACATGAATGATTTTGTGAGCTGTTGTATCAGCTCCAAAATGTCCTCCTGTTGGTCCATCATGTAGCTCCTGAAAAAAAAAATTGTGCTTCAGGTTTTTCTAAGCATCTTAATAGAATTGAATCATAATTTCGCCTAAACAGTACATCATCTACAATTATGAAGTTTTTTGCTTTCAATCTAACGGCACGTTTGTTTTTATGGGAAAGATTAGAAGGTGCGTATCCATTTTTTAAATAGAAAATCAGATCTGCATATTGTGATTCAGGATCTGTGATACTTATCTGATTGATTTCTTCAGTATCTTTTGTAGCTTCTGGTTCTTGAATACTGGATGCTCCTACTAATAACCTGCAAAAACCTTTGCCTTTGACAATCCTTGCTGGCTTGATTTCTAAATCATATTCTTGTAATGCTGTGACCCAATTTGCCATTTTTTCTTCTAATTCCCTTTGAATTAGTAATTGTCTTATTGCTGAAAAAGGAACTATAACTTTTGTGTGAGATTTTAAGAAAAAGGGTCTGTAGTGTTTAACGGCTTTGTATACACCAAAGGCTTGCTTTTTAGCTTCCGAATAATTAAGTTCATCACCTTGAAGATTTGAACTGTAAAATGAAATTGGTGCTTTCAAGTTTTGATCATTAATCTGAGTCAGCACTGCTGCATAAGACGAGGTGGATGCGAGAGTATACAGTATGAAATGACTTTAAAAATTGGGAGTGTTTAAAGCAGGGGCATTAATTATTGATTGTTTGATAGAATCAAATGCCTCTTTTTCTGTAGATCCCCTTTAAACACCGAATTTTTATTAATCATTGTTTGCAATGGTAAAATAATCTGGGAAAAATCTGGAACAAATAGTTTAACAAATTTAATTTGACCCAAAAATGACTGCATGGATTTTTTATTATGAGGGAATGGAATATCAGAAATCTCTTTAATTCTAGCTGGATCAATATAAATACCATCTTTTGAAACAATGAAGCCCAAGAGCTTTCCTTGATTAAGAACAAAAAAGGACTTTTTTGGATTGAGTGAGATACCATACCTTCTGCAGTGTTCAAAGATTTGTTTTAAATCATGTAAATGATTAGACCTTTTATTGGAAAATACAGTAATATCATCTAAATAGACAACTACTGTTTTATTGATCAATCCTTTGAATGTTATATCCATTGCTCTTTGGAATGTAGCTCCTGCATTGATAAGTCTAAAAGGCATTTTTTGGTAAGCATAAGTTCCCCACTTAGTTCTAAAGGTAGTTTTAAGCCTGTCATCAAGATGGACCAAAATCTGGTTATATCCTAAAAAACCATCTAAAAAGGAAATTAACTCAGAACCAACTACTAAATGGAGTGTCTGCTCCATGGTAGGTAAAGGGAAGTTATCCTTTTGGCTTGATTTATTAAGATTTCTGAAATCTATGCAAATCCTGATGTCTCCATTTTTCTTTCTAACTGGCAGCATGTTGGACACCCAGTTTGAATGTCTGACAGGAAAAATGGTTTTAGCCTTCAAGAGTTTGTTTAGTTCAGTTTTTATTTGACTCTCTAGGTTAGGATGAATTTTCCTTAACTTCTGTTGCAGTGGTTTTTGTTCAGAAAGCATTGGAATAGTATGCCGAATGATCGATGCATCGTATGCTTTCAAATCATCGTATTTCCAAGCAAAGACATTTTTATTTTTTCGTAATAATCTAATGAATGTTTTTCTTTCTTATAAAGAAAGTCCTAATCCCAAATTGATGTTTTGAGGGTTTTCCTCAATACCTAGGTTTATCAATTCAAATCTTAAAGTGGAACTCTGGAGTTTTGAATTGGTCACCTGTTTAAACCTGTCTTTAATATCATAAAGATCTTCTAGCTTAACCACTGGTTTTGGTATTGAGTTTTCTTCTTGCTTTTATTTCATTTGAAGGTCATGGTCACTTTCATCAATGATTTGATCATCATAGGACATGTCGAAATTCAAGAAGTTTAAAATGTCTTCGTCATGATTGAACACTCGCCAATTGGTGACATTGTCGGGAATTGATGGCCTAAAAATTAACTCTACTGAAAATATGTCTAGGCTGTAATCTTCGGAAGGTAGGAGTTTGGAAGCAACATTAGCTAGTAGGTCTGCTGTTGCATTCTGGGATCTAGGGATAGGAGAAATATTGAATGCTAAAAATTGAGATATGAGTTCCTTCACCAAAGACTGATAGTGTTTAAGATGCCTAGAAAGAAAGTGAATTGTATTTCTAACTTATTTTATAACAATTTCTGAATCACCAAACACTTTCAAATATTGAACTTTAAGACCAATAACTTTGTAGAGTCCTTGAACTAAGGCCTCATATTCAGCCGTATTATTTGTGCATTCAAATTCTAATCTACATGATAACATAGTTTTTTCTCCTTCAGGGTTAACTAAAATACACCCTGCTCCTGCACCTTCACTAGATTTAGACCCATCAAAGTATAGTGACCAAAATAAAGAATTGTCAACAATTTTATTTACAGTTTCCTCAGCAATATTGACACATTTTGATCTATTGGTTTGTGAAAAATTTTCGATTTGGGATGTGAAATTATTAACTGAGAAAGGAGATGGTTGGGCAGTGAAATTGCCAAAGAATGATTCGGATGAGTAATTCCCCAAAATATTGTTATTGAATGCTATTGGTTGATTTTCCTGTTCAAATTCAGTGACTGTATGGGTCATATGTTTCTCCCAATCGATTTTGATCTGATTTGGCTTTCCTTTATAAGGTAGCCACATATGGGACCAATCGGTAGAAATATAACCATGGAGTTTCTCAGACCAGTCTCTACTCAAAATTAAACCATAAAATTAAGGTATATCAGCGATTAAAATATCAATTCTCTGAACCACTCGTGAATTAGCTGATAACCTGATAGTTACGGAGTTGATTTCCCCTAAAACCCGGACCTTAGTTCTATCCAACTGTACAATATGAATTGCAGACTTTTGGGGTTCAATGTTCAGTTTGGAACAAATTGAAGCTGGCATTATGTTAGAGGATGCCCCTGAGTCAATCAAACAGTTGTGTAGATTTCTATTATAGATCTCATAGGTCAAGAGAAAAGGGGGAGTATGAGAATTTGATCTGTCTCCAATTAAAACTGCATCAGTAGCTTCTACTCTACCAGGAGGTGGTTGACCTGAATCATTTGTAGCTTTGGAGAACACATCATTAGGAAGAGGTGAAGAAGGGACTACATTTAGTTCTTTAAGAAGTAATTTTTGCTGATGTTTGAGTTTGCTAAGTTCAAACATAGTAATATTTGCCTTTGTCTTCTTCATATCATGGATAATATTGTAATCCACTGAATCCGACACTACCAACGTCTTAGATGTTGAAGGTAGGTTTGAAGATGATGGTTGATTTTGGGATGGTATCACTGCAGATTTCTTTGTGGGAACCTTTTCTTTAATAGTAGTGGTACCTGCACTCCTTTTATTTGAAGTTGACTGAACAGGTTCAGGAGTACCTTACTCCTGGTAGTCACAGGGAAAGCTTCTTGTTAATTTTTTGTATCGGAGTTAGGTAAAATGAAATCACACATTCCATGGCATTCGAAAATCTCCTCTTCTTCGGGTTCCTCGGATGTCAAGATTGTTTCATCTTCTTCTTCTTCTTCAAGATCTGATTCTGCATTAGATATAGCATTTGGTGGTTTTGATTCAGGTTTCTTAAAATTTCTAAATGGCCTCTTTGTTGAAGTTTCAACTACTTGTTTTTTTATTTCAACCATTTCATCTGACATAGTCTTGAGGACCTTTTGCAGACCCTCCATATCATATGGATTTTTAGGGGTTTTCTTCTTTGAATCATCTTTAAAAGAAACTTTTTTGGATTTTATATCTTCAAGAGCATATTTCTTTTCTAATGCAATAATGTGTTTCTCTACAACAAGCGCCTCTTTGATGTTTTCAGCTAAAGTTGGTTTTGCAGCTCTATCTACAAAAATGGCTATATTTGAAGGTAGGGCTGTTATATACCATTCGCTTCTGATTTTCTCACTTGGTTTGGAGTCGGTTGGAATCTTATTCAAGAGTTTATTGAATCATGAGTTGAATTCCTTGATAGGTTCTTTAGATTCTATCCTAAGATTCGAGATATCGTTGATTAATGTTGCTAAAGATCTATCATCGCCATACTTAGTGAGAAACTGTTCTTGAAAAATGTTCCAACTAGTAATAGATCCAGAGGGCAGGGAAAAATACCAAGACCCAGTTGATCCTTGTAAAGTATAAGGGAAAATATTAATGACAACATCTTCCTCTGTCACTCCTTCTAAATCAACTGATAACATGAAATTGTTAATATGTTCTTCGGCTAGTGTTCCGGTGTCTAGATTAAATTTCGGCAACCTTTTTTCAGGAGAATCTGGCAATGGGTGTAATGGTGCAGGCATAGTGACCGCACCAAGACTATTCCATGGATTCTGAGCCATCATAGAACTAATAAAAAATGATATTTCCGATGAAATTCCAGATGTTTGGGAAGGAGTTGATATTGAAGATTGAATAGATTGGGATGTTGAAGTTGTTGATCCCTGCTGAACAACAATGTGTAATGGAAGAGTGGATGGTTGGCTTCACACTGGAGAAGATGAAATGGAGGATGATGATGAGAAAGTCTCATTATCTGATCCTTCAATGTTCTTTCTAGCCCTTTTCCTTTTCGGTAAAGGCAACTCAGTAGGTTCAATACCGATCTTTCCGCTTTGAAGTCTAGTGAGGGGGTGAGGTAGATTGAATTGCGAAGTCTCACTGCCTTGAGACACTTCAGATTTCTTAGGCGTTATCGAAAAGCCTTGAAGTTTTTGGATGAGAGACTGAACTTCAGGAGACTCAGGACTTAATCAATCTGAAGTATGGTGGGATTGATCAATGGTAGTTGACTCCTCTTCTTCTCATTTGAATACTAGTGTTCCAGAATGCAAACGGGAGGTCCAAGGTGAGGTGGAGGGAGATTTACTCTCAGAATGGTCTATAGGTTTTTATTTGCTCGCCATTCATAGTTCATTCCCTCCTTCTAGTGCCAAAAATGTTGATTCCTCGAAAATCGCTGCAACAACATTGGGGAAAACCACCCGGTCGAGACTTTAAAAGAAGCTCCTTTTCCGTTTGGTGTGGTGGCTTCAACTGGGAATAATGGGACCAGTTTCCCAATGATGAATAAAAGGGGATGGATTGAATGGGTGGTTTTGTAATATAATGATAATGGATGAATGATTTAATCTAGAAAGTAAAAATATGAATAACTATCCTATCCCAGGAAATTTCTACTTTTAGTGTAACATTTGATAATCTTTATCCACAAACAGGCATATAGATGACTCTATTGGTAAAAAAAGACATTTATTCATATGATAATTACTTTGTTCAAGTAGTTGAACAAAGTAATAATTAAAACATTATTACACTATCCTTTATATATCAATGATACATATATGATTGAAAGAATAACACTCCTTAAACATTCAATAGTGAAAAATATAAGGATTGCTGTTAAAAACACACATATATCCAATGATAGCAAGATTAAACAAATGACGATTCACATGAAAGAATGAAACAAGATCATAGATAATAGTACCATATGTTATTTGGATCACTCTCGATATCAATC
>APFE030387191.1:0-17354 GCA_000404065.3 Pinus taeda
CCCAAACTGGGTGAACCACGTATATTTGTGTCTCCCTTATTTTTTGCGTTTTCCGTGTTTATATTTCTGCAACATTTTATGTGTTCCATTGCTCCATAATAAATAATTTTCTAACAACAATTTCAAGATTTTTTTTTGTTTAAAATACATTTTTGAATTCATATATGGATTTAGCACCCTGAAAAACCCCAAAGGCACTCAAATTATGCAGACTAAACAATTCAAACTAAAGTTTTTAAAAATATCTGTCAAATTTTGATTAAAATTAACTTGAAAAAATGTTGTGAAAGAAACCATTTCATCTATAAGTTAGACTACGACTATATATATATATATATATATATTAAAATAAAATAAAGGAACAACTCAAATTTTAATGTTCACAAGAGAAAGTCAATGACGGGAAAGGAATAAAAATTGAGAAAGAAAAATAAAAATAAATTTAACATATCAAAAGATAATAAAATGAATAATAGTAAAAAAAGTAAAATATAAAAACTTTAAAATACAAAGGGATCAAACACCTGCTAATATTCCAACCATCATCACTATTCAAATTACTTGGCTTACTTTCAATTTCCATGCCCTCCCTAAAATGGTGATAAAAACGATCAATCCATGCAATGATCCTCGCCTCTTCAGCAAATATTATGTTTTGTCTTTTTCGAATGTTCTGCTAAAGCTGTGGAGCGAGTCCTTTGATGTTTGATGTTGGTTGCATGCTCATGAATTCTATAATTTATTGAGTGTCCAGTTTCACCAATGTATGGAGTCGCACAAGAACATGAGATGATGTAAACACCTTTCCCATTTTTTGGGTCTACAGGGTCCACCAATCTTAGGGAGCTCCTTTAATTATATATGATATTTTAAATGTGAAATTACTTTACATATAAATCCACTTTTATATATGATATTAACATATATAATCTACTTAACATATGGAAAACATATAAAATTATTATGTCACTACTTAAATAAAATATTTCTAAGATAAATAAAATACTCCTAAGTTATAATTGGAAATCTTTAACAAAATCTCTTTTAAGCCTTACTACTAAGACTCCAATAATATTGCACCAACTACAAAAAAATTCAACACATTTGTGGTTTTCTATTACTTCCTATATCAATATAAATATATTTTTGAAAATGCAATCTAAGTTCTTCCTCTAAACTCTTACTGCATTTGAGTCCCTTCCTACATTAATACAACTTCTTTATATAAATGATCAACATTTGTGTTGAATTATATATCTATCTATATATATATATAGATGAAAAAAGCTATCAAAATTTCTCTTTACCTTCATAAATTGATTTCTAATTGGAACGATTAGTGTTCTATAATTTACAGGATCAATTGATGATTATTTGTGGATTTTCATGTCATGAGATGTTGTAAATAATATTTCATTATACAACTTATTTTCAAAAACACAGATATATATATATATTATATTATATATAATATATAGAAAAAAAGAAAAGGAAAATAAAAACAAAACGAAAGGGAGGATATATAAAAAAATGATGTACATGTGAAAAAACAAAAGAAAAAATAGAGACGTATTTAAAAATAAAAATATATGATGAAAAACCCCTTAGAAAAATTAAAAATACATGATGTTAGCTTAAATGTCGTGTTATATGTTAGATAAATAAGTTTAATTAGTTAATCACATAATGTAATCATGATCAACTAGGTGTTAATAAACTAATTTTTACATGAAGGTTTTTATCGTATGTAATAATGCTCTCGCTATAATCAACAGTCGTGATCTAACCTGATGAGATAATCGGCTGTCGATGACTACAAACCCCCTCTGCCCCTCCGATAGTTAATCAATTGTGCGGGGGGGTCCAAAAGGAAGACTGTCCCAATCTCGCATTTGCAACGTCTCACTCCCTCAAGGACTTTGGAACCCCATCCACCAAAACTACATACCGCTCACCCCCCTCTGAAATCCACCTTTCCCCTTCCTGCCTTATAATAATTTTTAACCCCGCTCCCTCCACTCCAATCTACTCCCACAACATGTCACATCTCCTATAGTCCGCTCTCGCCAGATGTCGTATCCCCTCCAAACCGCTCCTACCAAGTGTCATATCCCTTCCGACTCTACTCCCGCTATTGTCACATCCCCCACACTTATCATTAACCATTGAGCATCCATTCTAAACTTTGATCGTTGCCAAATTAATGACTCCACTCCATGAAATGGAAAGCTTTCAATAATAAATGAACTCACCTACAATATAATGCAGAACTTTGTTCAGTAGACATTTCCTCTATTGTTCCAAGACATTGAATGACAGAACCTACTACTGCTACTGTAACCTTATCACGCCGAATTGTTTTCCTTCCATGAACTCCTAGGTAATTACACTATTTCCATTTCATTTCCTTCAACATGTGTTCTAAAATTAAATCAAAATCCACAGGGGAAAACCCTATCCTTCCCCCTGTAATTGACTTAGAACATCAACCCTTACTAGACCAACACTATAAAATTTTTGAAACCAACTGTGAGTTCAACCTCTACAAACTCCACAATTGGTCAAAGAAAACAATTTTTGATCTTAGTGAAAAATTGAGTTTGTGGGATCTTCCTTATGTCAATTCGTTTTTCCCCATACCCATCATTTTCGAAATTTGTTTCATTGTGCCATTTCATGTACATAGACATTCAAAGAGCAATTGTTTCCCAAAACAATGACATTTTGTTCACAATTACCCCCTTCTCCACATGTCAAATGTTGCAGATTCAAAATTCAACGTCTTTGAAACCCTTTTCAGTTGATTCCCTCATGGAACTCTACAAAACCCTGACTTTTTCCCATAAAGCCAAAATTTTCGAGACATTTCTACCTGAGAATTTCAAGTTGCCAAAAACAAACCCTCCTTATCCATCCTCAATGTTTCCTGAAATGACAGAACAAATCATTTCCATAGTTTCTTGTTTATTGGGCTATCAAATCAATCAATGGGTTAATGAAGCCATTATAGGTTTTCTATCAGTGTTTTCAATAGAAGAAAAGCCTTCAATATTTTTTCATTACAGTGAATTCCTAGCATAGGTCATTAATTCCTTAACTTTTCTAGAAAAGGAGTCTTCAAGAATGCTTTAGTTTTAGTTTACTTGTTCTTATTCCGTCAAGAAAACATATTTCAATTTCCATTACAGAAACTGGATAAAAAGGAACTACACAATCTGTGATCCACTGAAATTCCTTGGTAAGGAAGCACACCAATGAATTCACATTCAATGATTATGTAGACCCATTTTTGTACACAATTTATTTCCTACTTAACAGTGATGTTGAACCTAGAATTGACCTAAGCTTAAGAGAATTCTACATCTCAGTGAGCAAACAAAGACAGGTGATTGGTACATGTATCAAAATTACAATGATAATAGGGTGTATGGATGCCAATTTCCTCCATATAAATTGCCTAAATTTGTTCCTATAATAATTTTTTCATTATAGTATATTAGGGAAATGATAAATATGGATGATCTGCACTTTTTGGTAGCCAAAAGAAAATATCAGTTCAAAATTAAAGCACATGTTGGGCCTTTCATTTGTAATACCAAGACAACAACAAAAGAAGAAAATATTCTGCTCAAACAAATGAAATTTAAACTCAGTTTCATTTGGTCATATGATCCTTTAGGAATAATATCAAAGTTTAGAGTAGAGAAGAAAACTACTCCTTACACTCATACTCCGAGACCTACAATTGAGAAATATATGAATCAAAATCAATTGCATGAAAACACATTGCAGGAGCCAGAAGAATATGTAATTTCTACTATGACATCACAGACACCAGTGCTACAGGAAAGAGGGATAAAATACCAAGGGAGCATGTTTCCTTTTTAGTCTAAAAAATTCAAGGGAAATAATTCCAATTATATAAAAAGAGGTAGAAAACCAATCGAGTAGAAGAGTTTTCATAGGAAGAAAATGTTCAGTCTACAATAGTTTTAACAAGTCCTTATAATTATACTATCCATGCCAAGGATTTTCTTGAAAAAATGTTATGTAATAGTGGATCAACTTAATCCTAGATTTCCCAATGCTCACAACCTATGCATGAGTATAAAGTGTTGAAAAACCTTGCCTCAAGTGTGTCACGCTCGTCTATCTAATTTTTCACTGCCACTCAGCGCCGCTAGTGATGGGTTCCTATGAGGGAACATGTTCAATCTATGTTGAGGTCCTAGAGCCTAGCAACAAGTTCCTCGGGCTACAAAATGAGTCCTCTTATGATATTCCACTAGTCTAGTCAACACTACTAGAGGAGTGAGGCTAATGTTCATAGCACAATAAAAACACAAAAAAATGTTGGAGTACAAAGATGAAGTTTCTACTTTAGTGGTTTCTTACTTGCTGATGGAAAATTTCCATTTCAACATCTGGTTATTGCGAGAATAAGATGATATATGGAAAATTACATAGATAAATAGCTAAATGACCACAAAATTTATACAACTCCTTATTTAATTCTTTGAGTATTGAGGAAATTGTTGGTTTATTGAGAGCAGTGTGTGACACCCATCTATCTATTTTTTCATCGCCACTCAATGCTGCCAGTGTTGGGTTCCAGTCATGGCACATGTTCCATCTATGTTGAGGTCCTAGGGCCTACCAACAAGTTCCCTGGGTTGCAAAACAAGTCCTCCTATGATATTCCACTAGTCTAGTCAACACTACTACATGAATGAGGCTCATGTTCATATCATAAGAAAAGCACAAAAAAATGGTTTAGTACAAAGAGGAAGCTTCTACTTTAGTGGGTTCTTACTTGCTAATGGAAAATTTCCATTGCAACATCTAGCTATTGCAAGACTAAGTTGACAGATGAAAAATTACATAAATAAATACCTAAATGACCATAAAAATGTATACAACTCCTTATTTATAGGTTTTAACCCCGTACAGAAATTATTTGTATGTTCCTTTCAATGTTATAATACATATTTATACATGCTAAAGCATCTAATACCATGGACTGAAAACCATCACGTCCAAAACCATAGACCGAAAACCATTGCATCCAAAGACATGTGCAAAAATCATGCACAACTCCCTGTGACCCCCCTGCTATGCAATGGATGCAATGAAGGGAGGGTTCTGCCCAACTTCTAACCCCCCGGTTGACTACATGCGCTAGTTTTCGAAAGAATATAACACAACCCAACATTCTCCCACTTGTTGTTTTCTTTCCATAGGGGGCCACAAGAGGACATAGTCATTTATCCAGCCCTGTAATGCCCATTGTTTCTCCACACCAAGAGAACTTCTCAAAGCTCACTGATTTTGTCAATGCATCTATAATATTCTTCAAAGTGTCCACCTTTACCAGCAACACCTTTCTGTCTTCTATCATATCCCTCACAAAGTGATATTGAACATCAATGTGTTTTTTCTTTGAATGATATGCAGGGTTCTTTGCCAAGAAAATTGGACTTTGGCGGTCATAGTCTATCCTTATAGCTCCCTGTACTAACCCCATACTTGAACATAATCTCTACAACCAAACGACTTCCTTGCTTGCATGAGTGGTTGTCGTGTATTCTGCCTCTGTAGTTGATAGTGCCACTATAGATTGTTTCTTACTCATCCACTTGACTGCACCTTCAAATAGGTTAAACACATACCCACTTGTAGATTTTCTCTGATCCAAATTTCTAGCCCAGCCTACATCAACAAAGCCACGAATATCCAACACTCTGTCGATCTTGGTCTTCCTTGGTAGCACAAACCATAATCATTAGTGCCACACAAATACCTAAAAACCCGCTTCACTGGTATCCAATGCTCCTTTCCTAGTTTTGACATAAGCCTACTCAATACTCCCATTACATGTGCAAAGTCTGGTCTAGTATAGACTATTGCATACATCAGGCTACCAACTGCACTTGCATATGGAACACAGGACATGTCCTCTTCCTCTTCTTGTGTCTCAGGACACTGTTCAACAGATAATTTTACACCTACAGGAATAGGAATGTTCACCAGTTTACTATCCTGCATATTAAATCTCTGCAATACTGTCTCAACATACTTCCTCTTATTTAACTAGAGATTCCTCTTTGCCTGATATCTTTTAATTTCCATGCCCAAAAAATAGTTTACAACACCAAGATCTTTCATGTCAAATTTGGAGGACAATTGGGTCTTCAAATCCTAGATAATTTTGTTGTCACTTCCAATCAGCAACATATCATCCACATACAAGATGAAATAAATAACACAGTCACCAGTTAATTTAAAATACACACAGTGATTTGCTTTGCTTTTGGTGAAGCCAAGTCCCCATATAAATGTATCAAATTTCTGATACCATATCCTTGGTGACTGTTTTAACCCATACAGAGACTTCTTTAACTTGCATACCAGTTCTTTCTTACCCTTCTCTGCAAAGCCTTCAGGTTGCTTCATGTAGATTTCCTCTTCCAGATCCCTGTGAGGAAATGTTGTCTTCACATCCATTTGTTCTACCTCAAAATCAAAAGCAACAACACCAAATAAAAGTAATCTAATAGAAGTTACCTTGGCAATAGGAAAAAAAATATTACCAAAATCAATTCCCTGGACCTGGGAGTAACCTTTTTCTACCAATCGAGCTTTGTATTTCTCCACCTTTCCTTCTGCATTTTTCTTCTTCTTGAACACCCATTTGCTACCAATGGGTTTCCTTCCAGCTGGCAACTGCACCAGATCCAAGCCTCATTTTTGTGAAAAGATGCCATTTCATCAACCATGGCCTCTTTCTAGAGTTTTCCATCTTCTGAATCTATTGCTTCCTTCACAGTTCTAGGATCATCATCGATAATAGATAAAGCAAAATTTGAATAGAAAGCAGATGGACTATACCTTTCTGGCTGCCTTCTTTCTCGAAGTGATCTTCTCACACCGGAAGTATGTGGATCTTCATCTTCTGATTCTTCCACTTCTATAGAGTCTGATTCTTCCTCCTTTAGGTCAAGCTCTATCTTCTCAAGCTCCTTTGGTTGGACTTCATGTTTAATAACATCTTTCACCTCTCTAAACAACACATCTCGGCTGTACACAACCTTCCTTGTTACTAGGTTCCAAAGCTTATAACCCTTTAAACCATCCTTATACCCAATAAAGATGCACTTTTCATATTTACTATCCAACTTGGTTCGTTTCTCCTTTTGAACATGTACATATGCATCACATCCAAATACCCTCTGATGTGAAGGAGAGGGTTTCTTACCAATCCATACCTCTTATGGAGTCTTATCCTCCAACGCTGATGAAGGTGATATATTGACCAAGTAACATGATGTCTCCATCGCCTCTGCCCAGAATTCTTGTCCTAACCTGACACCATTGAGCATGCTTCTTGCCCTTTCCATCAACGTCTTCATTTTTTCTGAAATTCCATTTTGCTGAGGTGTATGTGGAGTAGTATTTTGCCATGCTATACCACACTTCTTATAGAATTCTTCAAATTCCTTACTGCAAAACTCTCCACCGTTATCTGTCCTCAGCACTTTTATCTTCTTCTCTGTTTGGATTTCCACCAAAGCCTTAAATTCTTTAAACCTGTCAAAGACTTCAAAATTATTCTTAAGGAAATATATCCATGTATTCCTTGAGAAGTCATCTATAAATGATACATAGTACACAGACTTACCCAGTGATGGAACCTTCATAGGTCCAAACACATCATTGTGGACAAGCTCTAATATCTGTTTCACCCTCTTACCACCAGAGGGGAAACTAACCCAATTGTGCTTCCCATATACACAACTTTCATAGAAATCAAAATCCAGAGAGCTATTACTCATAACTTCTATCATACCTTTACCATGAAGTATTCGAATGTCCTTCTCTCTAATATGTCCAAGCTTTTGATGCCACATCATGGTCTTCTCTTGAGAGACCACTAGATTTTTTGCTCCACTTTCAGGAAACACAAAACTGTTTCACCCATCAACAATGATGCTACCTTGCAACTTTTACAGAGTTCCAATTCAAACTCTCCACATCAATACCAATGCCCCTGAACCATCTTGCAGGTATCCTTCTCGAACACTGTTTTTACACCTGCATCATCCAGCATGCCTACAGAAATTAGATTTCTGGCTAACACAGGAATATGTAGAACACTCGGAAGTGTTCTAACCCTTCCACATTGCAACTTCAACTTTACTTTTCCGTGACCAACAATTCTAGCCTTGCTATCATTCCCTAAGAAGACATCACCACCATCGTATTTCTCATACTCGTAGAACCACTCTCTATGGGGAATGAAGTGAAAGGATGCACCTGAGTCAATCAACCATGCCTCATGATTTACATGTGTACTTGAAGAAGCCAAATACACATCCCCACCTTCATTTGAGGTGGTTTTCGCCTTTGCATAAGGAGCATCATTAGATCCCTTTCCTTTGCCAGGAGATTTAGATTTACAGTCCCTTTTGTAGTGCCCTTCCTTTCCACATTTCCAGCACACCACCTTTATAGGTTTTCCTGGAGATTTAGATCTCCCTCTAGATTTAGATCTCCCACTCGATGACTTATTTTTGTTTCTATTCTGAGACCATCCTCATACAGACAAGGCATCACCATTTTGGCTCTCCATATTTTTCTGTCTCATCTCCTCCATCAACAAGGATGAGACTATTTCATCAAACTGCAAGGCAGTTGCATTGCTACCTATTGCAATAACCAAACCTATCCCACGAATCTGGTAGAGAACACAAAAAACTAATGCACTTATCTTCATCTGAAATTTTGATATCAATAGATGATAACTGACTTACCACAGTATTAAACGCATTTAGATGCTTTGTCACCAAGTCTCCATCTTTCATCCTTAGGTTATACAACTTTTTTCGTAGGAACCGTTTATTCACCAGAGACTTAGATTGGTACAAAGTCCCTAATTTGTCCCACAAAGCCTTAGCCATAGATTCCCCTGATACATTCAGCAATAGTGAATCTAAGACACACAATTGTATTGTGCTCTTTTCCTTTCGATCTAACTTCTTCAATTCTTCATCGGACACTCCTGTTGGTTTAGTACCCGGATCTACCACAATCCACTCATCTTTATCCATCAACAGATCTGCCATCTTGAGTTTCCATAACTCAAAACTCTGACCATTAAATTTCTCGATCACTATCTTTCCACTGCTCTCCATCTTGTTTCACCACTAGAATCGATCTCGCAGATCTCCCACTGAACAGGGAATACCACAGGCCCAAGCGAAACCCCTCAGCAACAAAGGCATCCCCTTAAAGCGAAAAAATCTCTGATACCAAATGTAGGTTTTAACCCAGTACAGAAATTACCTGCATATGAATTCTATAACACAAAAAATAAATAATGTGAGAGCATAACAGATAAAACACATATACATAGAGATTTTCCCCTAGATCCTAAAACCGAGACTACTAGCTTGATTTTTCATTATGTTCCTTTCAATGTTATAATACATATTTATACATGCCAAAGCATCAATACCATGGGCCAAAAACTATCGCATCCAAAACCATGGACAAAAAACCAACGCATCCAAAGACATGTGAGAAAACCATGCACAAACCATAGGTGGTTCTGCCCAACATAACATAGGCTCCAAAACCAAAATTTTTCGGGGCACTACGCCGAACCCCATAGAGTGGGGTTACCTGTACCCCTCAAAACCCCTATGATCCCTCCGCTACGGAATTAGTGCAATGAAGGGAGGGCTTCGCCCCCCCTCTAACCCCCTGCTTAACTACGTGGGCTAGTCATGGAAAGAATATAGCACAACCCAACATTATTTAACTCTTTGAATATTGAGGAAATTTTCGGCTTATTGTGAGCAATGTGTCCCACCCGTCTATTTGATTTTTCATTGCCACGTAGTGACCCCAGTGCTAAGTTCCTGTGAGGGAACACATTCAATCTATGTTGAGGTCCTTGACCCTAGTAACAAGTTCCCCAGCCAAAAAATGGAGTCCTCCTATGATATTCCACTAGTCTAGTCAACACTACTACTTGAATGAGCCTAATGTTCATATCACAAGAAAAGAAAAAAAAGATGTTGGAGTGCAAAAAGGAATCTTCTAATTTAGTGGTTTCTTACTTGTTGATGGAAATTTTCCATTGCACCATCTGGTTATTGCGAGAGTAAGATGACAGATGGAAAATTACATAGATAAATAGTTAAATGGTCCCAAAATTTATAAAAAAACTTATTTAATTCTTTGAGTACTGAGGAAATTGCTGGTTTATTATGTTGATTAAGAAAAAATATATGAATTATACCTTTGTATTATGATAATTAGAAGAAATAAAATATTTTTTACTTTCCTATTAAAGTGTTGAAACCTTTCACTAAGAAAAACTCCAAATAGAAAAATATAACACCAAACATTTCATAGCCTTTTATTGTTTAAATAGATCGTTAATAGAAAACCCTAAATACTTGTTGACCTATCATTACTGGGTACCAACTATCCATTTGTCCTTATAAAGTGGACCTTTTTATATTAAATAACTATCAACTATTGCCTAATGGACATTATTCAAAGTGGATGGTTGCATACATCAATTGATTGACTCCTAAGTAGTTTAAAGTATGACAACTAGGATAAGACATGAAAATAACCTTGCTCCTCAAAAGAAACATTTTTTTCAAGGCTAGAGATGAGGAAAGTGCTACAGAATTGTGATTGATTACCATGTTGCATATGAAAGGCTACATATCTTTCCACTACGTTAATACTTGAATCATGTATTGGTGCACTTGACATTGTTTAATATTCAACACTACAACAAATAATAACCAAATGGAGTCTTTTTCATATTTTTTTTTGATAATTTAGTACATCCCTTGCACTATGATATGATGAAATTCTTCATGTGAGACATGGGAAAGGTATGAAAAAACTTTGAGTGTGCTAGAAGAGGTAAGATATAGGAATTTTTTCAAACACATTGTATGATTTTATTTGATCCATGGAATTTTGGTGTTAATATCGGGGGTTATGTTCTTTGCATGGTGGTTTTTTATAAGGTTGCAGGAAAATAAACACATAATCCGCTTTTACAAAAGAAAATTTGGAGAGATGCTAATCTATTTGTGGTTTCATTCTATATTGAGCTATAAGAAAATTTTGTTTAAATGTGTAGAGAACACCTTCATTATTATGAAGTGCATTATCCATTGTCTAAACCTTAGAGATGCTTAGTAAATACGAGGTTGCTAACAGGGGTTTTCAGCCATAAACAACTTCATATGTTGTTGTTTTCATAGCTCAATCATAAGTGGTATTGTACCACCATTGTGCTAGGAGAAGCCATTATGCCCATTGGCGTGGTTTTGCAATCAAAAATAGGTTTCTAAGAACTTATTGATCACTTTGGTTAGACCATCTATTTGGGGATGTTACACATGCTTAAGATTAGCTGGTTTTGCATGTCCATGTTAGCAATTTTTAACAAAATAATTTTTCGTTTAGAAATTTCATGGCACATGTTGTTTTGACCCATGGTTTTCTAATTCTAATTAAGAAATAATACTGTAATCTAATCTGAGTCAATGGATTAAGGGTTTCGGATGTCACAAAATATTATATATTGTATTTCAAACAATGATGCTTCTTGATGATAAAAATGATTCCAACATTCCAACTTTAAAAAAAAATCCAAAGAAGACAAACACAACAAAACCATACATGGCTATGAAAATTAGTATACTCAAATATGAGTCTGTAACAATGATCGTGATTGACCTCTTATGTACATCAACCACAACAAATTCATTAGAGATTTAGCATCGCTATATCTGGTGAGCTACTGGGCCTTTTGGAAGCAAACTATTGTATCATATACTCCTTTGAACACAAATATAAATCCCTTCCACCCATCTTCAATGTCAACATCTCCATTTTTTCTCGCGAAATCCACTAACTCCATGACATAGTCCAAATAAGAGAACACGATCTTTGTAATTGGTATAAGAGGAAGCAACTAAATACCTAGTTTAAATTCTATACATTCAGGCTTTGGAAACCACAATTTGTTGTTCTGTTTAGTCCCCCACAAAATCCCCACTATGTGGTTCTCTTTGACTAGCTTAGCCTCATAGAGTCTATTGCTCAGCGGAACATGCCATAACAGTTTTGTAGATCTTATTTCTAGCATGGACAAGGTCGACTCAGTGCTCATCAACAACAGTATCCAGAGAATTGAGCTCATCACTTCTCAATAGAAAATGTGGTCTTAACGATGAGGACTTGAATAATATATGTATACTTGACATTGAAATATTTATTTTTCATCATGATTGATATTATCCACATTTAGATGTTAACACATACCTCTTCATATTCGGAAATATAACACATGTATTTATTTTATTATTAATATTTTATTAAATGTTACATGTCAATTCCATATTAAAGATTAAATGAATTATTTCACAACTTAGAAACGATCTGCTAATGGAATATGAACTAACTCTCTCTCTCTCTCTCTCTCTCTCTCTCTCTCTCCTTTTACTCAATATGTATATTGAAATGTATTTAAAAGCTATACATCAACCCCATCTCTCTCTCTCTCTCTCTCTCTCTCTCTCTCTATGAAGGTTGCACTATAATATTTGTTGATTAATTACACATTATTTAATATGAATAATATTATTTTTACAACCCCATGGGTTGTAATTCAATTAGGGAATGCCTTTTTATGAAGTAATTAGTAAACCATGAGGTTCAAAGTTCAAATCTTTTTGGGTTAAACCAACAACAAAAAAAATTAGTTTTACAAGATATTATGAAGGTTGCACTATAATATTTGTTGATTAATATATTTTTATTTTAAACATTATATTTCAATTAAACAAAAAATTAATTACACATTATTTAATATGAATAATATTATTTTTACAACCCCAAGGGGTGTAATTCAATTAGGGAATGCCTTGTTATGAAGTAATTAGTAAACCATGAGGTTCAAAGTCAAATCTTTTTGGGTTAAACCAACAACAACAAAAATTAGTTTTACAAGAAATTACATATCCTCTCTATCTTAAAAAAAATACATATTTAATTTTTTCCTGTAATTATTTTATCTCTATGTAAATTTAATGTAAAATTAAACGAAAATTAAAGTATAATTACAAATCTTTAATATATAAACCATTCAAATGATAAGAAAAATGTAAATAATAGATCTAATAAGGACTCTAGAAGGTAATAAAGTGTCCAAGAATATGCTCTATATAGCTTATCTTTCTATGGATGATCTTTCTATGATATGTTTATAAATTGTATGTAATACTAAGTTGAAAGGTATACTCAAACATCATCTTTAATCTAAATTTATTTATTTATTGATTTTTTATGTACTTTTTTAAAAATTAAATCAAACCAAGAGTTTATTGGCAACAACTTTATATATGATTTTGATTATAGTAACAATTGTATCTTTTAATTATAATTTTTTTCTTAATTGTATATATGATTGACAAAGTTATTTGAAATAAAATAAAGTTGGAAAAAATAAAAATAAAAAAACAATTTAGCAAAGCCCAAAAAATAAAGCCATATTAATTTTTCTTTTTAATTTCCTAACTTACATATTTTTTAGATGGAAAAACCTCAAAGAAACCCCCAATACTCTTCTATTGCTAAATGTTTGCATGTAAAACAAATGTGTTTCATACATGCATATAATTTTGACCAATTCTTATTGCTACATTACCACTAAAATGTTTCCCAAACCCCATCCTCTATAATATTATCCTTGCAATTTATAGGGATGTGAAACACTCAAGAAAAATGCAGCTAAAAATTCTTCACGTTATAGACTACCATCTTCACCATGACAAAATGTTAAGGAAGGGATAAAAAGTGAATTATGGAATACAAACCAAAAACCGCGAACACATTGTACATAGGTGAAGTGACAACTCACTTAAATCCCTGAAACTGCAATTTTTTTATGTTCTTCTTGGGAGAGGTAATGGAACATCACTGTTGGCAGTGTTATGCTAGCCACGAGGCTTGGGCCTACATCATAATTCAGCCTAAAGTGTAATATGATCATATGAACACCCGCGAGAGGGAACACCTGTCTCTTTACGCAAGATCTCTTCATCCAAAAGCTCTAACAGAGACTCCTCCATAAGTGAATCTGTTGTATACAAAATATAGTCAACAGTTTCAAAAAAATGTTTAGTACAGTTGGAAAATAAAGGTTCATTTGTTGTAAGGTCCATTCTTCTTTGTTGATGGTCTAAACCTTATGTTATTCCCACCATTCTTGTAAAGGAATAATAGATACTAACTAGAAGTAGTTGGTAAAAAACTTGCTTGTCAGAGGTAATATATCAAGGGGATTTGTTGTTAAGTCTAGATGTGAGGATTCAACTTTTCCCATCGCATGAAGTGCATTGGGGGAACTTGCAGGAATTGAGTTCAAATCACCACAAATTAACACATGTATGTCTACACTGGCAACTATTTTCTCTAGTCCTTTAAGAAGAGTATGAACCTACGAGAGTTTGACATCCTTGAGATCTAGATTTCCATTTGTGTGTATTAGCCACAGAAATAAGTTGAAGTTTTCCCGATGCAAGGGCATCGCTCCCATGGTTAGTGTCTTTTTCCTCCAAAACTATAATTAGAGCAATGTTGTCCCTGAGCAATTGATTAAGAGCAGCATTTTTCAGAGCTAATGATACCACAATTTTTGTCAAAGACTATGCAGCTTTATCGAATTCAACCTCATATTTTTTAAGGAGTGAAAAATTATCACGAAGGGAAAATGTTGAATAACCATTAATTGCATAGGTTGTGCTAGTATAAACCCCTATTGTTTTCTTCTCGTAAACAATTGTGTACCCATGCTTTTAACAATATGAGAGAGAAAAACATACCTCTTCCGTGAAGATGTTGGAGAATAGTAATAGATAAAAAATGATTTCCCTGTAATCCCTAGATGGCGTCCAAGCCAACTTCAACTTTTGTGAAATTCCCAACCTCCCAAAAAGGGCCCCCGAATAACCAATGTAAGTTCCTCACCATGCTACACTAGATGAAGGAGGAGGTATATGCAAATTTCGAGCCATCTTTGATCTATACATCATATTGCTTATAATCCAAATACTTACCTCTAATGGTTTGTGACAAGATGCCCTTACCAGACAAGCCTCTCCATAAAATATTGCAAATTAGTACCCTATTGAAAGAGAGCATGTCCATTACCCCCAACCCCTCTTTTCAATAATTTTAGCAATTAGGGGCAAGCGAACTAGATGGTTTTTCCCAATTTGATTATTGTTGGTCCACATAAATCTAACCATAATTGCATCTTTCTTGTGTATGATTTCCATCAACATCATATATAAATGCATCCACTAGACCGATAGGGACTGCAAGACAAATCTTATCAGAAGAAGCCTACCTCCAATGGTAAGCCACCTCTATGACCAAATCACCAATTTGTACTCAAATTTCTAAATAATCCAGCCCCAATTTGGGTTTAAATAATGATTAATCTTTATGTTAAAACCTAATGTAAACAAAACCAAAATCTAATGGCAGAGCAGTGATTCAAAAAATATCACATATCTACGAAGTCACATCATCTTCCAAATGTGAAAAGATCAATTCAGATTTCCTCTTATTCAAGACAAGGCTCGATGCAGAGCCAAAGGACAAAAGATAAGATGGAACTAAGTCCATTCAGGAATAGAAATCACTCCACCAAAAAGGAGATTGTCTATGAACATCAAGTGGGATATGTTGATTTGTCAAGTCACCTTAATGTCCTTAATTAATCCTCTTTCTCTATAATCAGATATATTTCTATTAAGTGCTTCCATGATGAGAAGAAAGAGTAAGGGTGATAATGGACATCCTTGTCACAGACCTTTGGAGGCTTTAGAAAAGGAATTTGGGAGCTCGTTGATAATAACAACAAAATTGGTTGTAGTTAGACATGCCATAATCTAATTGATGTTCACTTGAGAAAAACCAATCTTATGTAAAACCAATCACAAGAATTCCCAGTCAGTGTCCTCAAAATATTTTTTTAAATGAATGTTCATTAGAAATTTGTGAGGTTCCTCGCCTTAATGGAATGTAGGCATTCCTACACAATTCTCATAACATCTTGAATATGTCTCCCCTCGAGAAACCCAAATTTCTCTTGTGAAATGTGGTCTCTCAGATAAATTTTAAGGCTAAAAGAAACAAGATTAGAGATCATTTTAAAGAAATAGTTGTAGAGGGAGATGGGACGATAGTCCTTAAAAGTAATAAGAAGCTTATTTGTATGAATTAATGTGATAAATGTTGCATTAATGGTTCTAGTGATGTATCCCTTGACCCTGGACTCTTCAGCCATGACCAGGAGTTTCAAGGACATAAGCTCGAATAAATTATTATACAGTTCCACCCCCCACTCTTCAAGTCCAATGTTTTTTTCTCTACCACATGCAACGAGGACATTATGTAATTCCTCCTTCGAGACCAATCTACTCAAATTATCATTCTTAGGCTCTTGTATCAACATAGGAAATTTATTAATGAAGTCCATTTGAGATTGGAACGAGAGATATTTGGAAAAGAAAAGACCCTTCAAGAAACATGAACGTGTTTAATGTCTGATTGGGAAGTGTATAATGTATTCCCTTCATCACAAATGTTCAAAATGGCATTCACTTGCCTCCTCATAGAGGTGAATCTATGGAAAAATTTAGAGTTCTTATCTCCAGCCACTACCCATAGTGCCCAGATTTTTGTAGATGCTAAGCCTCTTCTTGTGCTTTGTAAATTAATATTTTCTTGGCTTCTAGGTCCAATATTTGGTGTTTGTGAAGTTTAGAGGAGAAAGATGGATCATCTGTTTTGATGATAACACTCAGAGCAACTAGTCTAATCCAAATTATGTGATTCAACTTTCGTCTATGTCATACCCAACATTTGAACCTCCCTCCTCAATATTTTAGGTTTGTAGCAAATTGTTCTTATAGAATATGTACTCTGCTGAAAACTAGGGTCCTTCCATACTCAATGGACAATATCTACAAAATATTTATGCACTAGCCATGTTTTGTTGAATTTGGAGGGGGAAGCCTTATGGCAAGATTCCCCAGCCCAAGTGAGTAGAATTGGGAGGTGATCTGAGATGAAAGAAGGAATGACCAAAGAGTTAAGATCCATCATACCCACAATGAGGTGTTATTTCACCAAAAACCTATTTAGGCACTTTAAAATGCATTCAATCCTCGACCGACTGTTGTTCCAAGTCGGAACAATATTAGGTGGGGTGATATCATGTAGTAACAAAATGTTAAAAAAAGAGG
>APFE030387198.1:0-30150 GCA_000404065.3 Pinus taeda
GTGACATAGTAGTGAAATGGAGGTGATATAATGGACATAATAGTGAAAGTGTAATGGAAACGAATGACATTTTCAAGAATCGACATACCCCCCAACTGAAGTTATTGCATGTCCTCATGCAATATATATTACATTAATTCTTTTGATCCTTGAGCTTTGGCTTAAATTTGCATGATATCATTTGATAACTTCATATTTCTGCAAAGTGTTTTACTTGAATTGCAACATGGTTGGTTCTTGTGTTACAACCATTTTTTTTTTTTTTTGCATTCTATTTTGATCTTTTGAAGCTTTGCATAATGAATATTGATTATTTTTGCAAAGTATATCTTTAATTGGATTGCATGATGGTTGGTTCTTGTGTGATAACCATGATTTTGTTTGTATCCAATTTATCCTTTAAGCACTTTTTTTGAAAAGCCATTGTATGCTCATAATAACAATGTAATAGTTAATATATGTTGGAAGTATGTGGGATCCTGAGTATGATATGGACATGGCAAGATGTGAAGATGAATGTATTCCCCCCATAACTGATGGTATTGACAATTTTATGAAATGAGGAAAAGAAATGTTTTTCCAACAATTATCATTCTAGCTTTTTATGGAATTCTATGGTCAAAAGTTAGAAAATGACGTACCTTAACTTACCCTTTGGAATGGATGATTTTTATGTGTGGTGGCTGCAAAATTCTGATCATATTCTTCTTCAAGTGGTTGAACAAGAGGAGTCATGGATAAAGAGATAAGATGACTTTTTATTGCTTCTATTAAAACTTGTTGAATATGCTCCAAAATGTTGAAAATAATAGTCTTCATGTCTTCAAAACTCATTGGCACAATTCCTACTATGTGAAAAAAATGTTCTAATGTCGAACATAGTAGGAAATTGTTGACTTAGTGGCCATTGATGGATGCCACTAGTCAACACGAGAACTCTCACCATTGATGACAATGAGAGTCAAGATGCCCAATCACATCTTGCTAGGTACGAATGAATTTGCCGATGTCGAGTCACCTAGAAGATCTAACGAACAAGGGACATTAATGTATTTCCATTGTTTGTCAGCATGAGGACTTGCCATTAAGGCATGCAAGCCTCAAGGTGTTTTTACAAAGAACTTAGACTCAAAGGACTATGGACTCAATAATTTGCATTGAAGCAGGGCTTATTTGTGAAATGAAAATGACAAGAAATGGAAGATGAAAATGGAAGATGGTAATGGAGAGTAGAAATGACAATGGGCAATAAGCATGTGAATGAGACTCTTGCTTTTATTTGTGGGTTATGAATGGACAAAAAGAGATGGAAAGTGTATGTGAATGTAAATGGAAAATATGGAGTGAAATGAGGTGAATGGTTTATTATGAAGTATGGATGTGATGGAGACAATAGTATCTAAAATTTTTTCAAGTGTTTGGATCTGATTTTGCATCAGTATATTTCCTCTTTGTTGCTGATCATCCTCTTATGAAACAAATTGGTCTCTTAGAGAGACACCATTCTCTTGTAGTCATTTGTCCTTCCTCCTGGAACCTGCAAAAAAAACTAATACTTCTTCTGCAATGGAATGTAACATTATCAAAGGAGAGAGGTGATCAATCTCTCTAGTTATGATATTTACACACAAAACTAAGAATTTGTATTAATGAAACAAGTTCGCAAAAAAAAAATCAAAACAATTTATACCTGCTTTGGAATTGGTGCCCCAAGTTGAATGTTGCTTCTTTTCAGCAATTTATTTCATTATTTTCCATTTCAAACTCTAATGATGGATTTCTCATTGTGTATATCTTGTTGATATCTTTCCAACGATACTTGAATCATCAAAATCTGATTTTATATGAGAAAGTTAGGCTGATTTGAACAATGAGGTTTTTTTCAACTGCGGAATTGGACTTTAGCTGCGGAATGTCGATGGTTTTTGTAGCTAAAAATCTTGAATAAAAAGTTAGCCATTAATCTTTCATCATTAGTCCAAAATTAATCAATACTTTCATAAATGTGAGCAAATAACTTATTCATTTCATTTATTCAAAATTATTATTTTTTTCCTTGACATGTAGCGACTTAGTGTGGCGACTTAGTGATAACACACAAATTGACTTCCCTTTGACCCGGGTCTTTTTCATCGAATTGGATCAAATGAATAGGACACCATCCATGTACTAACATTTTCCCAGCTACTCATGTGGCACGTTTTGTCTCTCAACACCTATAACCTATAGAAGTAATAAAATGGTTGCGGAATTGCCAGTTAGTTGCGGAATCACGCTACATTCCGCAGCTAAAAGATAGTGAACCATTAGTTTTACACATATTTAGATACTTGTCTCGTGCATAGCTTTTTATTTCTTCTGCAGTTTCCTGTGAAGTTTCTACAACCTTAAAAGTAAGTGATTCATCTTTAAAATGGAGATTTTCAGTTGAAACAAAACCAACCAAAATGATATTGATCCCTTCTCTAATTTAAAATGCCAGTGTTACTACACAATAAGCCCCAGGCTTCCCATACAGATAGTAGATAAAGTCTGATAAATAATCAAGGATACTAAGGTCATGTTCAATAATAACATAGTTGTTTGGCCTGAGCAGGGACTAGACTATTTGTGCAGCTTTATGCTTCAACAATATGTTGTTTTGAATCCAAGTATGCAATTGCAACTCTCTGTAATTCTCCACCAGAAAGATTTACTACATTAATTTTCAATTTGAAGTGGTTTCATAACATCAAATGTGAATTGAGTGTGTGTATATGAATCACAGATTTTTTTTTTGGTGCAATAAATGCCTAACAGTTGACTGAAACTTCGGTTGATCTTCTGCAGTTTGTATGACACATTCAATTTGGATTCAGGATACTCCACATCTGTATTGTCTACAAGATCTAGTTTCAATAAACTAGTAAGCATGTGTATAAACATTGTTTTCCCTATTCCATTTTCTCCCAACATTTAACCAGAAGTAATGGAACAGGTACAGACGGGTGGCAGCAACTTCATGGGTTTTAATAACATAGAGTCGTGTTTCTTCAAACAACTACGGTGTGTCGTGTTCAAACTATTCTTTGTTTATTTAATAGAAATATGTTTTTTTCTCATATATTTAGTGACACAGTGGATGACCTGGCAACCAAGGAAATCAGATCTGAGCATATTTCTTAAATAAATCGAAATATGGCTGCAACTGCTAAAAAAACACTGTTTTTCTCACGCGGCAAGCAAAAAGAGGCTTCAGAGAACCGAGAAATTCTCTCAAACCGCCACAAATTTCTTAAAACGGTTTCTGTGTTATCTAATTGACCCTACTGGTGAAAAAAACCCATGTTTTATTTTTTCCAAATTTGCCTCTGTTTGGCCAAATTGTGCATCTAAAGTTTGACTTTTTTTTTCCTGAGTTAATGTTTTTATTGTTCTGCATTTTATGAATTTGTTGCATTTGGCCTTTTAGGTTTCATTTGTTGTATAATTTCTTTAGTTGTGTTTGTCACTAATGGTGGTCCACCTTCACGGAGCAAGAGTGAATGGTCCACAAATTGATTATGCTGACGGTCCAAAAAAAAAACAACGAATGCACAGAGATAAAAGAACAGTACACAAATCTTATTGCGTATTTAGGAGAAAACGGATGGTTGTAATTTCAAGCATGTCAGAACTGCTCTGAGCTGGAAAATTGGCCATGGATAAAGGATAAGCATAGGGATGTAATGAGTCATATGTTAAGCAAATCTCATACTATATTATTTCATCCCCTACTGAAGCATTACGTAAGGAACCGAAAACAGAGATCCTTACAAATATGTTAAGCTCACTAAATGAAAGCATTCAGATTTCAGGTTTGTTGCTTGAACCTAGGCAGATTTGATGAATTCAAGCAGGTTATTACAGCTAGCATGAGCAGAAAATGAGAGCGCACTGAGAAATCAAGGTCTGAGGATTTTGATGCTAAGAAGGTTTAAAAATTTCTGCCACACAAATTGGATGTTGCACACATTATTTTGAAAGCCACACAAGAGTTTTTTTTTTTTTTTGGAAAACACAACTGTCATGTGCAATTCGATCTGTTGAATTTGCACAATGTTCTTGTAGGTTCATTTTAAGGCCAAAGCTTGAACAAGAATGCAGATTTTCTATTGAGGCCACAGCGAAACCTAGGAATGGAGATAGCCATATAAGCTGGTTTTTTTTTATCTGAGTTGGGTGACTAGGATAGGATCTATGTCGGGACAATTCTGGAGATGCCCGTGTGGTTGGTTTCTTCATTGGATGCTTGTAACCTGCTAAACCTTGAAATCAGCTGCGGAATCAGGCTTCATTCCACAGCTAAGTTGCAAAATCTTATTATAACAGGATACAGTGTTTTGAGGACCACTACATACCAGAACCAGTCAATCTTAGACAGTTGAACCTATCAAAGCAGCTGGGTTTCATCATTTTTTTTTTTATTGAATCAATTGAAATGATGAAGTTTATTTTGTCCCCTTTTTTTTTTAAACATAATAATTCTTTCTTTGATCCTCTAGATCACACAAAGTGCAGGAGAAGAGCATACTCAAGAATTATTAATTTTTTTTTACATAACAATCCTTTTTTCTGCTCCTCAGATCACACAAAGTGCAGGAGGAGAGCATACTCAAGAATTATTAATTTTTTTTTAGATGTAAAAAATAATGTCTCCTAATTACACTTCCCCGGTAACGGTGCCAAAAATGTCTAGTCAATTTAACGTCTTAAATTGTTCTACATAAATTATCAATCCGGGTATCATAAACTGATGAAGTGTGGTGCACCATATGTGCTTAGTTAACCTTTTTTTTACTTCGTTGTTTTATAGTCTATGTTGTTTTTGGGGTTTTGTTCTTGTTGGTCTCCTAAAGTGTTTAATGCAAATGGAAATTCTATTCTAAGGTCTTAAGAATACTTTTAAAGGTCAAGTATGGATGTAGATTTCAAGTCAAGGTTTATGTCCCTAATGGTAACTTCCAAAACTTAGCACTTCAAAAGATCTCAAAACATGTTATTGATGGAATTAGTACTTAAACAAAAGTGTAAGTATGAAGCTACTTCAATCAAACAAAAGATGAAATATTGATCATGAAATCACTGTCTATGCTACTTGTCTAAATACGGAAATAAAACTTAAGCTTTTACACTCAAACAAATAAAAAACTGCAAACTAATAAAGGTAAAGTCAAATCACATCATTCATAGTTCAATTCCTCGCCAGGTAGTCTAAGCTATGGCTTTTGGAGATAATCGTCAATGATATGAGCAAGTTGATATCTAATTGAAGGAAAATAAAACTGAAATCAAATCACATCATTCATAGTTTGATTCCTCGCCAAGTAGTCTAAGCTATGGCTTTCGGAGATAATCATCAATGATATGAGCAAGTTGATATCTAATTGCAAGAAAGTAAAACTAAAATCAAATCACATCATTCATAGTTCGATTCCTCGCCAGGTAGTCTAAGTTATGGCTTTCGGAGATAATCGTCAATGATATGAGCAAGTTGATATCTAAACTAACAAACAAAGCAAATGAATAAGACTAAAATCAAAGCATAATTGAAATTGAAAAGCTAAAAAAAACAAAGTCAGCAGAGAGGTAAATCTCATGTCACTATTTGATGCAAAAAAAAGTAAAGAAAAACTAATCTACAATCAACCGGTTGAACACACTTACATGAATTAAAATTGCATGAATGGAAAATCTAATCTATCAAACTTGAAAGAAATCAAATGACATAATGAAATCAAAGCAAAATTTACAAAATGAAATCTACTCTACCTTACATTCTAATATGCTCCATGACATCTAATTCACATCTCCTTCCATGTTGAGAACATCAAAGCTTTATTCAATTCTTCAAAATTACAAAGTGCAACAAAGCTCTCTAAATCTTTCAAAAGCCATCAAGGAAAAACTACAAACTCCAAGCTAAAGAACTAACTCTCATAAGCTAAGCTAACAAATGAAGGAGAGAGATCTCCTATTTATACAAAAGATGAGAAGCCATCTCATTAATGAGAGTCCATGAATCTCTCCCTCTACCTCTAGAGTCCTAATCAAAATAGGAACTGATAAGACACATGTCTTCTTAGATTTACAATACAATTAGGAGATGTGACACATATCCTCATGATCCCATGATTCTTTCCACTCAAATTCGAATTTGGCCTCAGAGTGCCACATAAGGGTTTTCTAGAAGTCTCCTTTTGACCTACACATGTCAACAATCTCAACCCACTTGTTAGGTATAAGCATATGCACATTATTTTCTAATTTTTAACCACAAATTCACTTTAAAAGACTAAGAATTAATAAAGTTTGGAAAAACATAAATGTGGCCCAATGATAATGAAAGTGGGATGAATGTGGTGATGTAGTAGTGAAATGGGGGTGATATAATGGACATAATAGTGAAAGTTTAATGGAAATGAATGACATTTTCAAGACTCAACACCAGCTCAGGGAAAGAAAACCCCCCAACCCTAGAAGATATGCAAAGTGTAGCTGTAAGTGTAGAGGCTAATTTATTAGCCAAAAGAGCCAGAGTTAGGAATGAAAGAAGAGGAACAACTAAAGATAAGCCTTCACCCTCTGACATTAAAATAGATAGCTTAGCGAAAGGCATGGAAAAGTTAATGGATAGAATAGAGAATATAGATAGAAAACCCCAGTGGAATAATCAACAGGCACCTCCAGTTAGAAACTCGAACTTTAGGAAAAACCAAAACCAAAACACTGGAAAAAAATGGACTTGATCAAAATATTTGGCCTCCTTTACAAGAAAATTATGCAGAAACATCCCATCCTAAAGACCCAGAGCAAGACACACAGATTAACCTGATGGGATTAGATGATGAAGGTGTTGTTTTTTTGACCCGAGATAATCAGGAATTGCATATGATGTAGCAATTGCAAATCTAGTCTAGAGAGTCATTTGATTATAAAAAAGGTTATTATTTTGCCATATTTGAAGTGCATAAATAGTATAACTTAAGGAGTAAAAATAATTCGGATATCCCTGACCAAACCAAGACAACAGTGCAAAATAAACCCAAGAAAATCAAAGAAGCCCCGGTTTCTAAAATCCTCTAGATTCTCCCCAAACAAAACCAGAATCCTTCTAGCCCCACCATTGTAGATATAAACCCTAATCAACCTCCTGATGATCAAGCCTCCACTTCAATTCCCCCTAAAGAACCAATCAACAAACCTCAAAACACCAGATCTGAAAATCTACATAAAGAGACCCCCAGTAAAGGAAAAGAAAGCCATCCCACTCAAATCCCTGCTGTGAAAATTCAAAACCCTCAAACTGAAAAAGCCCCTTTTCCATTCAATTTGGGAGCAAAGGTAGCTAAGTTAAATACTTAAGTCCCTTTAACAGAACTAATCAAGAATGAAACTTGTAAGACAGATAAACTAGACTCTAAACATTATTGAAAATGAGGATTCTGTTAACCTGTTTGATGACCAACCAGAACTTATATTTGGTCTAGATGTTAATGGCAAACCACTAGAAGGAGGAATACCACCTTTCTACATTAGCCTTAGCATCCATGACAAAATTCTTCACAATGCAATGTTGGATTCTGGGGCCTCCCACAACTTGATGCCCAAATCAGTAATGGAGAAACTAAACGTGGACATTACAAGGCCTTACAAGGACTTTTATTCACTTGACTCAAGTCAAGTAAAGTGTCGAGGGTTGATTAAAGACCTGTGTGTTACCTTAGTTCAATATCCTCCCAATAGCATCCTTATGGATATTGTGGTTGCTGACATCCCACCGAAGTATGGCATCCTGTTATCCAAATCATTGGGAGCCAAACTTCAGGGATCTTTACAACTTGAAATGTCATATGCGACAATTTCTGTTTTTGGACAACCTAAGAACTTGTACCGAGAAACTTTAATGAAATACATGGTGAGTAGCCAAGATCGGCCTCAAAACTTTCTTATCTACTCCGTACATTCAAACATTGATTCTTTTATCCTATATAATGCTGATCAATCACAAGAAACTCTTTTAGACAATGTTCATATAGAACCAAAAGAAATTGCAGTTTCAAAACAGGAGGAAACTGTCCAAACTTTAGAACTTTCCACTAAACAAGGTAGTCAAAATGAGGAAAAGTTTATGGAACCAAATGATGAGAATTATGAACATGAGATATTGTGGCATATTGAGTTTGATGGGTCAGTCAATAAGTTTGGAGCAGGAGCAGGAGTTTGGATATACAATCTGGAGAATAATCACTCAGAAGGCCATTCATATAGACTAAATTTTAAATGTACTAACAACATGGCCGAGTATGAAGCACTAATTTTAGGTCTTAAATTAGTTAGGAATCTAAGAGCTAAAAGAGTTTCTATCATGGGAGACTCTGAATTGGTTATAAAACAAACTGATGTTGTATTTATGACAAAAGACCCTAGATTGAGTTGTTATAGAGGAACCATTGTAGAAATATTAAACACTTTCTTAGAAACCAAGCTTGATGTAATTCCTAGAAAACATAATATGCAGGCTCATAGTTTAGCAATGTTTTCCAGCACCTGCAAGTTACCCTTTAAACCTAACCATCAGTACACTGTTGAATTTAGGCACAAACATACAATCCCCGATAATTTGAAGAACTAGAAAATATTTTCTAATGATAGACAGATAAACAATTTTTTAATCTCGGATGAAGAATTTGTAAATAGCAATATAGACACTGACACATCAATAGATCCTACCAATAAAGACAAAATAGAAATAAATGAGATAGAAGGTGAAGAGATAGATAGATGTCATCCCACTAAATTTACAAAATCATATGTAGAAAACCTAAAACAAGTTGAGATGGATGAAATAATTAACTAAGACACCGAAGTAATCAACCTCAAACACAATTTCTTACCTAAGGGATTAACCCCTTTGGAAGACTTGTTTGATTCAAATGATGTTCCTAGAAAGCCTAAAATGGAACCTTTGAAATCTGATATAGATGAGTGTAATATAGGCACTAATGAAAAACTAAAATTGATTAAACTTTCGAAATCACTACCTCCAACTGAAAATGTGAAATGCATTGAGTTATTAAGAGAATTTCTGGATGTCTTTGCTTGGAGTTATGAGAACCTCAAGTCCTATGACACCAACATCATAAAACACACAATCCCTATAAAAGAAAATCAAAAACCTTTCAGAAAAAAACTTAGAAGGATAAATCTTGTCATGTTACCTTCAATTGAAAAGGAAATCCAGAGAATGTATGATGCTAAGATAATTGCACCAATCAGATTTTCTAATTGGGTTTCTAACTTGGTGTCAACTAGGAAGAAAACTAGCGAGATCAGACTCTGTGTGGACCTTAGGAACCTCAACAAATTATCACTTAAAGACAATTACCCTCTCCCCAAAATGGATCATATTTTGAAAAGGGTAGTTGGATCAACCAGAATCTCATTATTGGATGGGTTTTCTAGTTACAATCAGATCTTAGTTCATCCTAATGACCAAGCCAAGACTGCCTTCACTACTCTTTGGGGCACATTCATGTATGTGAAAATGCCTTTTGGACTAATGAATGCAGGAGCCACTTTCCAAAGGGCTATGGATATAGCCTTAGCCAAAGAAATTCATGATTTCCTTGTGATATATCTAGATGACATTATTGTGTTTTCAAAATCTGATAGTCAACATTTGGATCATCTAAGGCAGGTTTTTATTAAATGCGGGAAATATGGAATTTCTTTAAACCCTAAGATGTCTTTGTTTGGGTTAGAAGAAGGAAAGTTACTAGGTCATATAATTTCAAAAGATGGTATTCGAATAGACCCTGCAAGAATAGAATCCATCTTACAAATACAACATCTCAGGAACACTAGAGAACTGCAAGCTTTCTTAGGGAAAATCAACTTTCTTAAGAGATTTATTTCTAATTTAGCAGAACTAATTAGATCACTAAATAACATGTTGAAGAAAGATTCGACCATAAAATGGATTGTCGAGGCTAAGAAATCCTTTGAAGATATCAAACTAGCCTTAACTAAAACACCAGTTTTGTTTAGTCCAAAATTTGACAGAGATTTCATCTTATTTTCTTTTGCTTCTATGCACACTATTGTTATAGTTTTACTGCAAAAAAAATGACCAGGGCTATGAACAACCTATTGCTTTCTTTAGCAAAGCTTTGAGAGATGCCCCCTTAAAATATAACATAATGGAAAAACAAGCCTTTTCTTTGGTCAAAGATATCAAGGATTTTAAGGTACACATTTTATATTCTCATATAGTAGCCTATGTTCCTAATTCAAAAGTGAAAGACATCCTAACTCAAGGTGGTCCAAATGGAAAGAGGGAAAATGGATTGCTACTATTCTAGAATATGATATAGAAATCAAACCAACTAAGTTAATCAAGGGTAAAGGCTTAGCCAAGCTCATGGCTGAATCAACCTATCAGGCCCTAGATATAAACTTTATTGCACAAATAGATAATGAAGAGGAGATGGCGACTCCACTAATCAGCCAGGCCTTTATTGAATCACCATGGTATGCTGATATCATTTATGTTTTATTTAATTTACAAGCTACTCCTAAATTATTTAAGACCAAAAGCAAATTTTTAAAGATGAAACCCCTAAAATTTTGTATATTAGACAATGCTTTGTTTTGGATAAATCATGAGGATATTCTTCTCAACTTCTTATTAAAAGATGAATCTGACAGAGTATTACAAGAGTTTCATGCAGGTGACTCTGGAGGACACCTTTACTGGAAAACCACTGCCGATAAGATTCTTAGAGCTAGTTTCTACTGGCCTACCTTGTTTTCTGATGTAAATAAATATGTGGCCTCCTGTCGCAAATGTCAAATTTTTGAAGGAAAGGAAAAGCTTCTACCTTTACCCCTCAAGTCAATATCTGTTGAAACATCTTTTCAACAATGGGTTTTAGACTTCATTGGTGAAATTCACCCACCTTCCTCTGCCCAACACAAATGGATCCTCACTACCACAGACTATTTCACAAAATGGATAAAGGCCATACCTTCAAGGCAAGCCACTGACACTCATAACCTTCCTTGAAACCAACATTCTATCAATATTTGGATGTCCAACTAAGCTCATTACTGATAACACACCAGAATTTAAATCCAAAAGAATGATAGACTTCTACAACAAATATCATATAACCCTGGGCCATTCGATAACCTATTATCCTCAAGGAAATGGACTAGCAGAATCCTCAAACAAAAGTCTAGTGAACATCATCAAAAAGTTGTTAGAGGATAATAAGAAAACATGGAACAAAATGTTAGTCAATGCCTTATGGGTAGACAAACTAACCACTAAGAAATCAATTCGTACCTCTCCCTAACAAATAATTTATGGGATGCAAGTTGTTTTTCCATCCTCCTTGGGAACACCACTAATGAAGTTGCTTCAAGATTTGCAGGTTGAACCAAATAGTATCCAAAGAATAATCAACCAAACAATTCATCTTCAACAAACCAGGGAGGAAGCATACATCAGATCTTCAGTTGTGCAGGAAAGGATTAAAAAGATTTTTGATAAGAGAACCAAGGTTGAAGATTTCTACTTGGTGAAAAAGTCCTAAAATGGGATTCAAGGAGGGAGGATAAAGGTAAACATGGGAAATTTGATTTCCTATGGAAAGGCCCATATGTCATTTATGCTTTTAGAGGTAATAATGTTTTCTTCCTAAGAGAAATGGATGGTACAAAAGCAGAAGGTGGACCAGTGAATGGTCGAATGCTCAAACACTATTTTGAACCTAACTACTAATTTTTACTTCCCATTGTACATATTTTATTTTTCTTCAAAAAGTTTAGTCTGGATTGGATGGTGATTTTTGAAGTTGAAGCCCGAAGACAAGGCCCTAAGCTTTAAGGATTCACTATCATAAGTATCAATAATGTAGAGGCATAGAGGATAATTTTGCAAGGTAACATCACCAGTAGTTCAGAGGCTATTAATCTAGAAAGTTCTTGACATTTCACCAAGAAATGTCATCCCCAAGTGGAGCCAATGTTAGATTCCTATACCAATAAGAGTCATAATTTTGAATGATTAATGTTAAGCCTTGTAATATTGTACATATCTTTTCTTTCTGTAAATGTTTTCCATATTAAAAAAGTAAAAAATGTAAAGAGGGTATGTCCTAAAAGAATAATCAAAGGACAAAAAGAATGAAAACGTCAAAAAAAATGAAAATATATGAACCCCAAAAGACAAAAAGAGACCATGAAAGTGTGCAAGTCAAAATGCCACTACTATTTACTTTTTATGCATAATAAATGATTATGTGCAGCTTGTTACTTATGCCACAATCCATGATAGTCAAAATGTTTAAACTTGGCCATTTCATACTTTTAATTTTATGTTCATAGGTAGTGAATAAATCTGACCAAACAGTATAATCTTGGCAAATCATTAGATAGGTAGAGTGAATAAAAGGATCTCATCAGCTTAATCTGAGCCCTTGTATGATATAAGGTTAGAATTAGATAGTTTATTTTGTAAATAAAAGGAAAATATTGATAATGATTTGCCAGCCTAAATGCACCCAAATAAAGTGAAGAAAAAATGGTAGGATGAGTACGTGGGTAACTAGTAGAAAGGTTGTAGAAAAATCATGTCATTTGATACAAAAATCACTTATGTCATTGTTCCAAATGCATCATTTAAATATGCATAAGTGGTAAACAAAACAAAATCAATGGTTCACAATTTGGTTTACTTAACATAGCCTCATTCATTTTAACCCCTATGACACTCACTAACTTCCCTTTCATAATAAAAATATTAATGCCTATATTTTTTTAAGTCAAAAAGGCTCAAAGCATTTCTCTGACTTCTGGTAGGACCGAACCCTCAGCTTGATGACTTGAGAAGAAAAGTGTTAAATTCCCATATAATTCATTCATCCCCCTCACAAAACTCATTTTTCCTAAGGTTAAGTTCTCTTACCTAGGAAATCCCCTTAATAAACATGTTGTATGTACAAAACCCACCAAACATGTTTATCCTAAATACTAAGTATATGGAAAGCATACCACAGTTCATATACCTAAATGCAATACCCCTTCTGTTCATTTCACCACATATTAACTTTTTAACTTTATTATTTAAAATTTCCAGAAAACACATAGTCTCGTATATAATTAAGTCATTTATATAAATTAACCCCACCCCTTAGTTTATTTATAAACTATATTACTATCTCATATCCCACAAATGTTTTAAATCCTGCCCTCAGTCCTTAATCCCGTGTTAAAGAGTCCTCGATGAGATTAAGCTCCAAGTTAATACCACCGATGATTAGACCCATGGGCCCGCCGAAAAAATTTATGGGTAAATCACCGTGCAGCTTCACCTCCCGATCACCGTATGATCTCCCCCCCCCCCATCCAATGGCTCGCATCCATATCAAGCCAACCCAGTGTCTGCCTTTTACCTGCCTGATAAGGTGGTCTTCCTCCCAGCCCCCGATGCTACGTGGCAAATGCTGAATGGAATCAGGTGAGCCCTCCCGAATATCGCCCACACCACAAAAGCGGTGTGATGGCCCTCCAAAACGACTGCCCCCATTCAAACGAAAACCGTCATTATTCATCAATTAGTGAACCTGCCAAAATTAATTGTTTTTCCTATAAAAGCCTAATTACCCCTCTTTTCACTCTTTTCACGCATTTGCCTTTGAGAACTCAAGAATTCATTGTGACCCTTGCAAACGGCCAAATTTCTCACAAACCTCCACCATTGCTCCACAGATGTTGTAGATAGCCCAGCTCGTTCATCAGTCCGTACCAGTACCGTACGAACCTCTGCAGCCACCATCAACCACCCGTTTACAATCAATTTCACCCAAATTCCTAGTATTTAACCATGGAATTCCAAATCCATTACCAAATTCCAATTCAATTCACCCTCATGACGCTGTTATTTAAGTAAAAAAGATCAAATTTACTTAAATTTTAACTCTGTGAGCCATAAACAACTGCAAAACCTCCATTGCCCTAAAAAATCTGAATCACCCCCCACAGTCAAATCCACAAGAACTTAGTATGGATGCCCCAATTGCTATGGATGTAAGGCTCATCACTACACCTCATTTAGACCTAGACCACCTTCCTTTAGCGGATAAAGATTTCCAAATAAAAGATACCACTGCCCTAGAACCGCTGCTCAAAGTACATTGCCAAAGTAGGGACAGGTTCCTAAACCATGCTGATGAGATTGGCCTTTGGGAGTCAAATTTACCCAAATACTAGTTCCCCCAAGTCCACATTTTCCCATAGATTGTCCATTACTGTCATGCCAATTACATTCCCAGTCAAAGAGTAGTCATATCCCAAAACCAAACCATACTTTTCATCATCACTGCTAAGTCCATAAACGAAATGTTGCAGCTCCAACAAGGGCCAAACCTGACTCCCATCTCAATTGGAGACTTGTTGGACTTGTATCCCAAACTTATCTCTACAAAATTGACCCAATTGTTCCAAACCTTCATCAGAGAAGAGAAACACATCCCTAAGGAATTCCCTTCATATTTATCAATCATTTTCTCTCCATGGGGCCGGAATATTGTGGCCATGATATCTTGTGTTTTGGGCTACTCCACCAGTGAGTACATTGATGAAATAATCCTTGCCTTCATGTCCATATACACTCCAGGGCAGCCTCCTGCTGTCATTTATGACTATGCCCAATTTATAGCTAATAAGATGCATGAGAAATTCCTTAGGATGAACAATGAAAGGGTTTTCAAGTACTCCTCAGTTTTATATCATATATTCTTGTATTACAACCTGATAAGTTCCCATTCACCCTTCAAAAGTTGGAAACCAAAGGTCAGCCCAGATCAGTCATTTTTTGGACCCCATTGATCCACCAATAACAGTCTCCATACTCTTACTCTGATTTCATTGATTTATTTGTACATCCAGTCATGGCAATGTTGACTAGAAACCCTCCTCCTAGAATTAGTCCAAAAATAAAGAGAGTCCTTCAATTGTCTAAACAGACCAAAGTGGGTGACTGGTACCTTTACCAGAACCATACAAAAATCGGAATATATGGTTGCGTGCTTGCACCATATAAGTTGCCAAGATACCTCCCCATGAGGTTGTTTTCCCCAGAATATTATAGAAAAATAATCAATGCAGATGAAGTCAACTTCATCAATGCCAAGAAGAAGGCTTATTTCAAGATAAAAGACCAACTAGGCCCCTTCATATGCAACTCTAGGGAGGCTGGCAAAGAGGCAGATTTGATATTACAGAACATGAAGTTCCAAGGAAGTTTTGTTTGGAGATATGATACTTTGGAATTCATCACCAAGAAGAGACAAAAAGTCAAGCTAGGAACTTTCATACACCATCCCATACCTAAAATAGAAGCATATGAAAATCAAACAAAATGGGTGGAAGGTGTAGAAATTTTGAATAATATAACACTTATTCATAGAGATTATCCTGATTATACACTATTGCGGAATGCATGCATAATACATAACCTCCTCTACCATTGATCATCAATTTTGCGGAATTAAGAAACAATCGCATGCGCACATTGAAACATCAATCACACATATCAACATAGTATGTACCGGGGAAAGCATACAGCTGAAAACCCCCAACTATCTATTTATTATATTGATTGAGAACATGTAACAATACATACTACAATACTCCTCGCAAGTACTCAGTACTATCTCCACCTGTTACACACAAACTAGCTCAGATCTGAATCAATCACAGGTTAAAATCTCCTCCGCTGCTTGCCTGCCTCCACTGCGCAATCCTACATGAGAATAGATGAGAATGGCTGGTCCAAACTCGTATTTCCCTTGTGTTGCACTATGCAATCCTCATTGGAAATCTCAATCCACTGATTGTGCAAATCTCATACACAACTATAGTCACAACTGACAGCTATCTTGCCCTTTCACTCACCTCTAACACTTGTCTCCACTGAACTGTCCATGCACTGAGTTAACTGATGTATTCTTTAGTTGATTTATGAGTTAATAATTAGTGAATTAATTAATAATTAATTCACACCACTCATCACCGGTGTATTTGTAGTTAGACTAAATACAACTAGTTCAACTAAGTCAAACTGAACACAACTCCATCAACTCCTCAATCAACTCCACCAAACTCAATCACTTGAGTTCTAACTGAAGTCCATCTTGCAATAGCTCAAATAACCCATAAGAAAAGCGTATTTCCTTCTGGCAGTTGCATGTGCCACATCCACAGCTCGAACTGAAGTGCTGCAAGAGGATAAGATAATGTTTATAGTCCAAATATTATTAAGAGCTAATAATATTCGACTGTTCTATATTTAGACTAGCAGTCTAAAAGTAGACTCTGCCCATATGTCTAAAAATAGAGGTCCATCTATTTTTACCAACATGACCAATCATCCACAAATATCATCCTGTAACTCATAGACCATGATCCATATGTCTAAAAATAGACTTTGCGCCAAAAATAGCCTGGGCCCACTTAGTGAAGGCGACTTCTTTTCACTAAGCTCCATCATCTTGTTTCATTTTCAACAGAAGGTACCCTAGTAGACCAAGACAACACTAGAGTAGACGTAGAGAATTCTCTAATTTATTTAGAAAAGCAACTTGATGATAGCTCTTTTCTGCAAGTACCAAAAGGACTAGAGACTACTATGAGCACCCCTCCAGTCATGCAGAATCCTCAGAATGAGGAGTAGATCCCAAAAAGAAACAGAGAAGGGGCTTCCACTTCAGGAATGGCCACCTCCAATTTGTAGCAGGAATCAAACAAGAGGCAAAGGCTAAATCCAGCCTCTGAGCAGAAATATATTGAAGGCTCAGCTGAGATCACAAATACAGAAGTAGAAATAAGTAGGCCTACCACTCCATCTGAAGGCATGCAAGAGCCTTCCACATCACAAACTCAGATGTTGGAAAGGTAGCTTAGTGTTGAAGTGTCTTCCTTTAGAATGCCCACTGACAAAGACCAAGATATCAAGGAAAGATACAAAGAAATCAAAGCCAGAAATGAGAGGCTTAAGGCCCAAACATATGCTTAGTACCTGAAGTTGACTCCCACCAATCAAACAAGGCTAATTTTAGCCTTTGAAGTTAATGAGGGAAAGCTGTAGATGACTTTTGTTAAACCCACAACTCAGTATCCCAAGACAGCAACAGATTTTAAGAAGGTGGATTTTGAAGTGTTGGCAATGGATATTCATCCCATAGACCAGATTGAACTACACAAATAAGCTGGAGAGATGATATACTCCACCTTGACAAGTAAAGCCATAGGTGCTGACCAGCTACAAAACTCTTTAAACAACATTTCAACGCAATTTCAGTTAGAGAGGGCCTCCTCACTGGCCAAGGATACCGGGATCAAGTCCTTATAGGACTTAGTGATTGAATTGGGACATGATCCCAAGGATATAAAAGCCACAGAATAGCTTATTAAAAAGAAGAACGATGATATAGCTACATTGAATAAACAACTAAAAATACCTTAGCTACAACATCCACAAACATTGGAAGTCCTAGAAGCCCAGTAGGGGCATGAAGAACTAATGGACTTAGTCTTAAAGCTAAATGATCAACTAAAAGAAACAGAAAAGGAATTGGATTCTTTAATCCAATTAAAACAAGAAGATGTGGCCACTTCTTCAACAAATTTTATCACTACAGTCTCCACAGCAGTTCCATCCACACTAGCAACATCTTTGGCACCTACAGCTCCACTTGCAACAGCCTTGCCAGCAACAACAGAATCTACATCAGCAGCTGGTGCATCAAGAGAGAAAGCAACAGAACTAGTCAAAGCCATGGAAGAGATGTCTATCCAGGCCACTGAAATGAACATGTTAAGAGAAAATGTTGCAAGTTTAGAAACAGACTACAAACTTGCCCAACTGAAATAGAAAGAATAAGCACAAAAAGCCTAAAGAATGAGTGAAAGGATCAAAGTCTTAGAATAAGACTTAACACTGGAGAAACCACTTGGGCAAACCAAAAAAAATTTGTGGGCCAATATCATTGACTCCGTCAAGGATATTTGGCCCTCAATTCAAGTTATTTTTGAACAAGCAGAGTTAGTAAAGATAGCTACAGAAGCTATCCAGAAAGTGAAGGAGGAGTTGGGAGATAAGCCAAAGGATGCCAATAGACTCATCCATCTCCTCAACAGCAAGAATAGATGTGAGCTCCATGAGCTAAATATAGAAGATAGGATTGTGGCCATTTTAGAAATAAGGAAGGTCCTCTCCAAAAGGAACCTTATTCTTAACTTAGAAGAAAAGTGTCACAATATGCAGGTAGCCATTGATAGGTTCATGGCTAAATTCTAGATTTTAAGGGAGAAAGGTCTGCCCAGTCCTATGGTTATCAATGACAAACTCATGACACAGTTAGACTATGGTACCAGACTCAGACAATTAGCAAAGGAACACGCCAACTCTTCATCCATAAAAACATTGCCAACAAGCAAAGTTTTGTACAACACATTTGAAAACTTGTTTTTCCTGGAGCATGAGATCAAACATTTATTCCTCACCAAGCCCAATTTTGCCAAATATATTGAAGCTGATGAAATCTACAGGAGAATGATGAATGTAAAATTACCTGATACAGAATGGTGGGAGACAATGACTGAATTACTATGATAAATTTACAGCAAAAAGTTACTGCACAGTAAAAACAAAGCAACCAGGTAAACAAGTGAAAACAACACATCAGGGTTAGAGTATCAGATGAAAGGTAAAAGTTAAAGAATACTCCAGAGTGAAACACTACAACAACAAGCCAACATAAAGGGCTACACTTCAACAATAAAGGCCAACACAACCATAATAAAAGGGACAGCATGAAACAGTTCATTAGTTGTCTCTATCTTCTTGCAAGAAGATATTTGTATTTCCTAGATTAAATATCAAGTTGTTTTGAGATATCTTGTAATAATTTTTTGTATAAATACTTCACAATTCGAAGTATGTAGGGGTGGATTCCAAACATTTCTATAGACTTCTTGTTCTTTATTATGAAATTCTATTGTATCAACGACTGGATCAGCTAGCTGGATCAAGGAATAAAGATCAAATATGTCACTGGATTCTTGTGTAAAGCAAAGTTCAAATAAGTATTCTCTCACGTTCAATGTTATTTTTCTTTAATTTTTTTCTACAGTAGTACTTGTATCTCTAAAAATCTGAATGCTATAACATGGAATGATATCTCATAAATTGCTTAGTTGCACTCTATTTTGAATGTTATGCATATTAAATGTTTTCTTCACTAATCTAAGTTAAGGAATTATTGATTGCTCCTTAGTTTAGGTAGTTCCTTGTGATCTATAGCAAAGGATTCTTAATTTCCCTTTGTTCATGATTATCCCCTGTTCTTCATCTTAACCCCGGTCTGAGGATTCTTAAGGGCTCTCTCACCCTAGTTAGGATCATTTCACCCATTCAACCTAAAGATTTGTGCTTTACTTCGCTAGCCTACCCTGTGAACATTCCCTTTAATGAATTGATCCAATTCTTCTATCCATTTGTTGACTCAATAGCTCAATGGATTAAAGACCTTGCTCTATCCATTTGTTCCAAGAATTCCACGAGCCAACCTTCAATTCAAAACCAAAACCCCAACAAACATTAAGAACTATCCTAAAATCCCAGTAAAACAAAGCTAAATTTCATAGAGAGAGCCCTCTCTGAGCCATAGGTTGGCTAGAGCCTATACTTAAAAGATTGGTTTGTGGTTACCTCAGTTTATTCCTTCTTCTGATAACTTCTAAGGAAAATTCTGAGTGATAACAGAATCAACGACGGAGTGGAATCTAACAAGGATGGTGTTGAACTGGAAGGTTGATCAGTAGCCTGACCATTCGGTAGATTCACATTACCATAATCCTTGTTTTGAGTAGCTACCAAAATATCAGATCTCGACTTTAAAGCGGAAAGCATCAAACCGTGTTAGAGGAATATGGGTCTCGAGCAACCATATGAGTCTCTTGATTAGGAAACGGGTCAGTCAACACTACAAGAGAAGTGGAGGACTTAAGAAATTGATTCACATTAGTGCGGTGAGGACAATCACATGTAAAGTGCTACTCATTGAAAATCAAGAAAGGATATCGAGGCTTTCGTTTCTCATCAGAAGGTTGATTTGTTTGTTTATCCTATGGAGAGGGATCTTTCTTTATATTACCATTTCCTTTCTTCTTGCTTCCAGGTTGTTGTCCATAATTTCCTTTATTAGATGAAACAACATTTATCTCAGAAGCAGAAGCCATAGGAGGGTGGGATTGATGGTTTTGAGCAGATGTGGGTGGAGCAATACCATATGGTTTACTCATCATCTGCATGCTAGTAGAACCAATAATGCCATCAACAACATGAGATTATTTACCAGGCATAAGAGGAGGAATAGTATTCTAAGGTCTCAAAGCGTTTGACATCTTATCGTAGAGCATATCGGATTGGGTATAAACCAAATCAAAATATTATGCACGAGAAATCGCTTTTTCTTTAATCACGGTTCCACCTTTGGCTGCATATTCTGTTATGGGTGCTAACAGATATTTGGTGAACCATTCTGTGAGCAATTGATCGGGGACATAAGTTTTGACAAACCAGCAACGGTGCCTCCACTCATGAATGTGATCTGAAATGTGAGTGGAGTCTGATTGTTTAAAGTTGGTTAATAGTTTCATTCGAGTTTCATATCTGATGGGCAACTGAAAATGTGTGAGGAAGGTTTTGGCTAAGCTCTAGATAACTCGATATACCATTTGATAATGATACATGTAAGCATTCTTTGGAAAAGACAAAGTCAAATAGAATCATCATTAAGGGAGTTTGATGAACACCATAGATGATACGTCATGACATGCATCAAGAGTTCTTCTCCTAGATTACCATTGAATTTAGGGATATCAGAAGGAAATTTAGTAGGAATAATCAGCCACCAAGGCGAATGAGTGATGAGGTCATTGGTGAGCCAAGTCAAATTTGGTAATCTGAGAGTGGCCACAAAAGGCAACTGTCAATTAAAGTCTGGCAGAGGATGACCGGAATATGAAGGAATAGCCTAGGCAACAGGCACTTGCATTCCTAAATAAGGAGGGTTCTAGTAATAAGGAAGCTAGTTACTAGAAGAAGGAGGATTTTGATCGCCAGAATACAAGTGACCTTGTTGAACAACCCCAGGATAACCATGAATTTTATGGCCTTGAAAAGGCACTTGAGGGATACCCTGATAAGGTCTATACTGTTTCCTAATGGGGATTTGCACTGTCCCATGATAAAGGTTCGATTGATGTTGTGTTATACCATACACAGATTGTCCTACTAGAATTTGAGGAATCCCTTGTGCAAGTGGTTGAGATTTTAAAGGAACTTGTAAAGGTTGAGTAAGTGGAACCTGAAACATACTAGATACTGAAGGAACGAGTTGAGATGGATTGTAGCCTGTACAAGATGAGTTACATGAATTTGAGCTTGTTGAGGTACAAATTGAGGAATATGAACTTGAGATGATGGAAAATGTTGGGAAACAAACAATGAACCCAACATCAAACTAGGTTGAAAAGGAAAAGTAGGTTACCAAACACTAGTAGATATCCTAGGATAAGGAGGACTATAATAAGGCTAGTTACCAATTTGAGGTATACCAACAATAGGTTCCCCCCCTGCCAAAGGATGATGGGATGATGGAGGCAACTTCCCCCCTTACATAGGGTATCCAACATAAGGATAGTTAGGTTGTTGAAGAGGACCTTTCCCACTAACATAAGGGCCAACCTTTTGTTTAATTGTTGATGTAGGAGGAGGAGAAGGAGTAAGTTGTGCAACAGTCATAAGAGAAACGCCAAATGGAATTCCCAAAGTGGATAACATGGGGGATGTCCATAAACTAAAAGATGCACTAGAGAAGGGACCTTATAAGGACTGATAACCTAGTGGGATGGATGGGCCACCATATAGATGTGCATCTGGTGATGTCAAAAACATGGATGTGGAAGTGACATTTGAAGTCTCAACCATAGTGTTAGATGTAGGCTGGGAAGTAATATCGGTTCTAGTTATGGCCAGTAATCCTAATGTGGATTGTCACATGAAATTCATGGGTAAGTCAAAAGAACTAGGTAAAGGAGTTTGTTCATGAGGTGGAGGAGGAAGAAGAGGATGGGTTCGATAAAGGAAAAGTCCATCCAAATGAGTAGAAGGATGAGGCTCTTCTTGTGGGATATCCTCGATACTCACAAGTCCATGTGGAAGCGGTTCATCATCGGGGCCGAGATATAAATTAGGCAGATCTATTTGAGACAACAGAAGAGAAAATGGAATACTTGAAGCAACAAGTGAAGATAACTGGGGATCCTCAGGTTCAATGACCTCGGGAAATAAATTTTTTTACTAAGGAAGGTTAGATTGTATAACCTCAGGGAACAAAGTTTTAGGTAATTCAGTATTGGTTGTGTTAGTTTCACTGAAAAAAGTAGATGTAATCTCAGGTTCGGTACTCAAGGGGACAAATGATTATGGTTGATCAGATTCAGGAGGAGGGCCAAAAGTAGTTCCCGAGTTTCCTGATTTGGTAATTTGCATTATTTTATGCTTCTAACAATGACCAGGAGTAGCCTTCAGTGGAAGAGGAGGCATGATTTTCATTCTACACGAACGACAAAGTAGGGTATCTTGTTGTTCCACGTTGGATAGTAAAGTTAATTAAAACAAAATTAAATATATCAAAAAAAGGGTAATCTAGCCAAAGAGGATTACCAAGCAATCATGAACTGCAATATACACCTTGGCAAACCAAGGACTTAATACACGGAACCCAATCTCCCCGAATGTTGTATTCAGTGTATCACAGTTTACAAGGTGGTAGGCTTGGTTACCTATGGATGGATAACAACCTATTGGGGACTTCCAAAATATACGCAACGATACATGGGAGTGTAGTTTGTATTAGTGTTGTCTAATGCGTAATCATTCGATGAGAGTGTTCCCATATACTTTACGTGTGTGGAGTGCCACCAATATACCCGAAGGTACGTGGATTGCGATCCTATACACTCACATACGCATAACGATATTTCACCCTCAGGATGCAACACTGGAAAACAATGACAAATCCTATGTTAACAATGTCGGAACGCGTCTCTAGCCTAGACCCCTATGTGTTTGCATTAATGTTACAAATTATCCTTAGGTTGATTCAGTAAATTTTAAGTTGATCTTGAATTAAGTCTCAATTTTATGGCTCACCACGAATTCACCTAAATTCCTTAAAATGAAAATTTAACATGAGGAAATCGAATCTTTCTCTTCAATGAAAATCTAAGGAAGGGTAGAGACAAACAATATGTAGCATAGAAAATGCAACAAACAATATGCTCAATGCAATTCCCTTTTCATGCAACTATTCCTAAATCAATATAGATACAAAAACCCTAAATTCCAATGCAAGATTTTTTATTTTCACCACACTTAATTTTCAAAATGATGAAAACTATGATGAAAAATATGATGAAAATGTTTAATCACTAATTCAAATGCACTTTTCAAAATGAGGACTAGAACAACAATTCACCCAAGCGATCAATGATAAAAAAAAAAAAAGGGTTTGCAAGTGACTTAATGATAAGATCAAAGAAAAAAAGCAACCAATTCTTACCAAAGGCAATTAAACACAAATTAAAACCAAATGGAGGGTTTAGAGAGACCACAAGAAACTCAAGACTCAGGGAAGGTCAGCTGGAAGTAGGCTGATCAAATCAATAATGAGAAAACAAGGAAAAATTTATGCAAAAATAGGGATCAACATAGGTGCAAAAGAGGCACCAGTGCTCTGCAACGCAGGCACAAAGATGGACCATATGAGGTGCAACGCAAGCACAAAGATGGCCCAGGTGAGGTGCAACACTCTGTCAATAGACTAGAGGGTGCATTAGTCATAGGAAAGAGGGTTCTGACACAAAAATTGCAAACAAGACTCAATATAATCACTTCCTATGTATATTCTTGGCTGGTTAAAGAAGTAAAGGTCTATGATAGAGGTAAATCAAACAAAATGGACAAAGAAACCACCAAGGTAATACATCGTTCCCCAACGGAGTCTCTAATTTGTTATGTGGGATTTATGACTGTGGATAGAAATATCTCCCTTAGGTTTGGTGGCTAACCTAGAACAACAGAATGACAAAGGACCGAGTGTTTTCCTTAAAGTAAGTAGATGAGGGGAAGAAACCTACTTGGAATATGTCGTATGTTTCACTTCTTCTTTGGCTTGAATGCTCCAATCCTAGCTCTAACTGCCAAAATTAGAACCTGCACAACCAAACAACATAATCCAAGAATCTACGAGATCTATGTAGCATCATCTATCTACTTCATTCAATAGATCAACATGGTATCAAAATACATGAAATAATGACATCACATATATGATAACTCTTTGTAATGATATAACTGGAGCAAGTTACAACCATAAATAGGTGTCGATCTTGTAGAAGAGCTCCTCCAAGTTGTTGAATTATCCTTCCTTTGTCACAAAGTGTACTTCTAGTCACCCTAAATGCATGAAAGGATAACTCTCATGACAATAGCATAAGGGTAGAATCACTCTCCAAAATCAAACCCCTTGCATATGGAAGGATGTAAATATATATAGGAGTGAGGTAGTTGGGAGTTCTTATCCTTTTACCAATCTTGGGATTGAGGTCCACTCTTTATGGAAGGATGAGATCTAAGGATAAGGGATGGAAACTCAAAGGTAGCAAAAGGATAGGATTTGAAAGTTTTATCTGAGATAAATGGAAACGACACATCTTGGAAGTTTCTGGAATAGAGGCTTCGGGATATTCTCTCTTTTTCCTAGATTTATAGAACCAATGCAGGTGCAAGGAGAAACCTATAGGTGATCAACGCAGGCCACAATGGAGCAACTTGAAGGTGAACGTTGTCTAGCAACAGGCTAGGGTGTTGTTGGCTTTTATGGGCCTGACCCAGGTTCGGGAGAGTTATTTAGCCAAATAAATCCCGCAGCTATCGGCCCTTTCAGCAACAACCCACGGAGCGTGGACTGAGGTCTCACCCGAGGTAGCAGGGGAGGGTGCTGGAACCAGGTTTCCGCACCCTTGGGATGTCTAGATGTGGTCTAGATGTTTCGCGCACCATTCGTGCTGCTTTGCTTCCGCGCATATTTGAGACAGAGTTATTCCTCACTACTACTTAAAGAGTTTTATAGATCAGATATACTTGTGAGGGCCTTTAAGCAAACATTTAATCAAGAAAACCAGTGCGCGTATTTAACAGAGATACAAATTTGCATTAACCCAAAACATAAGTATATGCATAAAGATTCAATATAAAGATCAATCATAAATTAGGCAGATTAGCAATAGCTCAGATTACCACGGTGTTTCAAAATCAACTTATCTTTATTTCCACTTTATCATCGATACATCTAGATCTACCCTGCGCACTTAGCTACAGGGGTCCACACACACAATTGCAGACTCTACCAGGGCTCTGCACACATAACTGCAGAGCCTCTATCTACCTTTGACTCAGACTTACAGATGCGCATATAATCTTCACAGACCCATAACACTATCATTCATATCTATTCAAAAATTGCCTTCTACCCTTAGAGCAACGCTCTATTTATACATTCCCATGGTCCGCGGACCATGGGTAGGCCAACTTACTCCTTATTATTCTATATTATTTCTTGGGCAGACAACCCTTTGACTCGACCTTTTACATTTCGTGCTCTGCATATTTCAGAGTTTTACAATATTTTTATCCTAACTTATAGGCTCTCAGCCCCAAAAATGTTACGCGAGACCTACGCTACCCAACAGTCCCCCAACACAATCATCGTGACTCATCCCGAGTCACCCGTTGGTATGGCGAGATGCGCTACCTTGGCTTTGCAGTTCACCTCCCTTTGAGTGACATTCTTCGTCCTACTGCTCCTTCATTGTCTCCTGCAACGCTTCGTCTGGATCCTGCTTCGTTGTTTCTACCAATTCTCGCAACCGATAATGCTCATTCTGCTCTGCTCGGTTAACACAAAACACCCCCCCATATGATTTTAGCTCTAGCGAGGGAGCCGCATACAGGACCTCCTTGTACCACTACAGCCACTTCCTACCTTCGTATCTTCTCTTCGCACTGTCTGTTGTAGCCTGTGTTGCAATTTTGCAAGACCCTAATTGTTGTCCGCGAGATCCCAATCCTCAAGGTACATCAGAGGTGACTTATTCACTGCACTTCTACCAGTGGTCTCCATCTTTCCATCCTTTCCCTTTTCTTTTGTAGTTCACCGGTCCGCCCACGAGTGAGGCTGTGGCATCTGGACCAGTTCTGCTTCGTGGCTCCCCTTTTCCAGTACATCCCCTATCATTGATGTTGAACTCTGCGTGGTTCCCGCAACTATCAGCACCATGTCCCTCAAAGAGCCTTGCCTCTTCATCAACCATATCACCACCCTCGGGCTTATTCCTTGTGCAGAGATAATGAAAAGTTCCATATCGGCAAACAGCTTGCGTGCTTTAGAAGCGTATTTCGGCCGGTGGATTTTGCCTTGTGATTTATAAGTGTTTCGAATTTCAAATTTACTGGCTCCTACCTATTCTGGCGTCCTCGTGTTAAACCTGTGGCAAATCATTCCATATCTGGCTCGTACCCCTTCTCTTAATTGCTCACCGCCCGCTCCCTTTTGCCATAATGCATACATCTTGTCATGAATAATGATCGCAATGGTCACCTCTCCTCTTATTAATGCAACAACACAATACTTTTTGCGCAACCGCGACCCTTTTGATTGGCCAAATCTACACGCACCTTGGAAATCGTGCATCCTTCCCCCAGACTACTTTATCATCCCATGCTCTCTTTCAACTGGCTGGAGTAGTGAGACTATCCTTTGGACGGTTAGTCAGGCGGTCGGCCCACCCATGTAGAGCTTCAGGCGACTGCCATTCACTATGCCCGGGAAGGGGTCTCCATTAAGTTTGGCAAGCTAAACCGCGCCCCTATCGGTAACTTCTTTGATGACATAGGGTCCCAACCAATGCATTAGGATTTTGGTAGGGAATTTCTCGAAGTTGTTGTCATATAGTAATACTAGATCATTCTCCTTGTTAGTGCGCACCTTGATATGGTGATCATGCCACACTTTCTCCTGCTATTTTTGTACTTGTTAATGGAAGCCAGCCAAAAACCATTCCTCCTCCAGTTCCTCTAGCTACGCGAGTTGTTCCTCCAAAGCCCCATGGCCTTCCATACCTGTTATTGTCGCTATTCGCAGACTAGGCACAATGTACTCCATAGGCATAACAGCCTCCTTGCCATAAACTAACCGAAAAGGTGTCTGGCCTGTCAACTTATTGCACATGGTTCGGTATGCCCATAGCACAGCAGGGATGCACAAGTCCCAGTCGTTCCACTACACATTACAGACCTTGGTCAACGAAGCCTCCAAAATTTTGTTGAATGCTTCAACGGTCCCATTCACTTGCAGGTGGTATGGCATACTCTGTTGGTGATATATCTGGAATTCCTCAGTGAGTGCGTTGATCGTTTCATTCAAAAAGTGTGTTCCCCGATCACTCATGAGAATGTTAGGACATCCAAACCTTGTCAGCACGTTCTCGAACAAAAACTTCACAGTTGTTGCAGTCGTGCAGTCCTTAAACGGCTGTGCCTCTGCCCACCGAGTCAAATATTCTGTCGCAGTGATGATATAGCGAGCACCCGTCTTCCCTCACAGCGTGATAGGTCCTACGAAGTTGATTGCCCATTTCTCGAATGGTTGTAGTGTCATCTGTGTTTGGAGTGGCATTTCATCTCTCCACGATGGTTTCCCCATCCATTGATATACGTCACAAGCTCGACAATATGCTTTCGAATCTTGATGCAGAGTGGGCCACCATAAACCTATGTGAAGAATCTTCTAGGCTGTGGTGCGACCCGCATAATGTTCACCGGCAACCCCCCATGTGCTTCGGCTAGGATCTATCCTCGCTCAAACTCTGGTACATATCTGCGTAGTATTTCGTTGTTTCCCATTTTGTAGAGGTGCCCTGCAATCACGGTAAAGTCTGTTGCGCGTATCACCAATTCCTTCTTTTTCTAAATAGAATATCCCTGCGATGCGATTCCTGTAGTTAAAAAATGGATTATATCCTCAAAGTGGCCATCCACAATGCACACTGCATATAGTTGTGCATCCGGGAGTCCTTTCTCTAAATTTGTACGCTCTTCGCCTGTCTCAACTCGAGACAGGTGACCCGAGGCTGCATTTAGATGTCCCGGCTTTACGACAACCTTGAAGTCATATTCTTGGAATAACAAGAACCACCTACAAATGCACCCCCCAAACATAGGCTTATTCACTAGGTATTTTAGTGCAGAGTGATTAGTATACATATTAAAGTTTCCTCCGAGCAGATAGTGGCAGTATTTTTGGAGCACATATACCATCGCCAATCCCTCTCGCTCAGTAGTGGAGTAATTCTTCTCAGCTTTTGACAACTGGTGACTGGCAAATGCAATCGGGTGATCAATTCCCTCCGCTCCTTCTTGAGTGAGTACTGTACCGAACGTGATACACGACACGTCGACATGCACATGAAATTCGATGTCCCATTTCGAAAAGACCAATATAAGGGTGGATGCCATCTTTTCCTTGAGCGTTTCCAGATTTTTGTTGCATTCTTCATTCCAACAATAAGTAGCATCCTTCTTCAGCAACTGTTCGATTGGAGCCTTCATCTTGGCGTAGCTCTTTATGAACTTCCAATATTAGCCTGTGTGTCCTAGGGTGGTGCATACTTGTTTGACACTTCGTGACACTTGCAGATTGAGGATGACAGTGATATTTGCTGGATCCGCCATCAGACCTTGCTTACAAACCACATGGCCAAGCAAGTTCTTGAAGGGGATGAGGAAAGTACACTTCTTCAGGTTTAGCGCAATCTGATGTCATCTGCAAGTATCCAGCATTAACCGTAAGCTCGCAATATGTTTCTTAACTAATCCGAATACGGTCCAATCATCAAGATAGACCTCTAAGAACTTGTGTATAAATTCCTTGAATGCAGCTACCACAATGCATGAGAATATCGTCGGTGTGTTCTTCAGGCCAAAGGGCATCATCGTATACTGAAAACAACCCCATTCAATGGTGAATGTTGTTTTACTCCTATCCTCTGGTGCGATCTTGATCTTGTGGTACCCTGAGAACCCATCTGTGAAGGAGTAGACTTCCTCTCCACCCACATTTTCTAGTACCTCATCTGTAAAGGGCGTCAGAAATGGATCTTTAACACAGGCATCATTGAGCTTCCTAAGATCCACGCAGATGTGAATCTCACCCTTTTGTTTCTTCTCCTGTACAACCATAGGACTGACCCAATCAGATTCCTCGACTGGTTCAATGATTCCTAATGCCAGCATCTTGTCCAATTCTTCGCAGACCTTTGCTTTGTATTTTGGATTCAATCAGTAGGGTCATTGCTTAACTAGCTTCGCATCTGGCTTCAACGTTATCTTCATCATTCCCAGGTCTCCTAGGATCCATTTTAACTCCATGATTTTTGTTGGGAATAAATCTCAATATTCCTGAAGCAACTCGACGACCTTTTCCACTGTGGCATCGTCCCAATAGTCCCCAAACGTTTCATACTTCAGCTCTTCTTCTGTTCCGATATTTACTTGTTTCATTTTCAATAACACCATGATTTCTGGATCTTCAATTTTGGGTTCGCGCACCTCACAGCTCCCCTTTGATTCTAGAATATTGATGTTTCACGGGTCGTCCTCATCATCTTCTACCTATACATTGTAACATTCCAGGCCCTGGCTCAGCTGTCGCAACCAATCTAGCTGCACGATTACTTCTGGTTCGAGTGGCATTTTGAAAATGGTGGCCTTTACCAGCTGTAACGCGTCATGCACGGTATCCATCCATTGGTCCTCAAAGAGGAATGTCGATAGAAACCCTTCGCGCAAGATATCCCACTTGCCGGTGCCATGTCAGAGCTCTGTTTCAGTATACCAGTTCCTCGGGATGACATCCACGGTATGATAAAATAAGT
>APFE030387199.1:20747-57565 GCA_000404065.3 Pinus taeda
TGAAATAAACTTTTATCTTCATGAAAGTGCGTGAACTTTGCTGCACTATAATTTATCATCTGAGATGAGTCGGTTGCCATCAAGTACAACATATGTATCATAATGCCAACAGTATCGAAATTGTTGAGTTGATGTCCAAATAGATAAAATTCCTTGTGTATACAAGGCAGACTTCATCAGGCAAGTGTCGACTTAGTGTGGAGGTGAAAAATTACATTTTTGACTCAATAATAATTATTTTTGCATGATTCAAAAGCCCAAGAAGGATCTTCTTAATTGGATAATGACTCTAATGACTCGCTATAAAACCTATAAGTCCTAAGTGGGGACTTTTATCTATAAAATGATGACCTAAGCATGAAACCCATGCTTTAATAAGTCATTGTAATAGTAATACAAATTTCCTTTTCATTCTTTAACTCAAATATAAATATGAAGACCGAATTACATTCTCCAACTTCTATTACAATTTTATTATTTTATTAGTCTTAAACTTCCGAGGTTGTTTTGAGGACCTAAACAACATTTTTTTCTTAGAAATATTAAGGAATTTTTTATATTTAGTTACACACAATCCTTACTACTTAAATGAAATATCCCAACAAGAGCCTTCCAATGAGATATTTTGAGCACAGATTGGTTCTGTCAACATGTGAAAGTTACACTTGAAACAATATAGGAAGAGAAAAAGGATGTGAGCCCACTTCGAGGCATAACTCCTTAAAGATTTTATTGGGACATAAAAGTAGTCAATGGAAATATCTTAGCTACTGTAATCTAGACATAGAGTTATAATTGGAATCTAAGCATCTCAATCTCAAGGAATTAACATAAATATGTTTGGTGAGCCTAAAGGGAAAAATTGGAAAAATGGGACAAACTTCAACTAACCGTAAATCTCATCTAATAGCTCAAATATGAGAAAATGAGTAGTCTACATCAATATTAAGAAGAGAATAATTCATTTATCAACCCAAATTTTTTATTTGATGGCATAAATGTCAAAGAAAACACAAAAGATGGTCACTAGTAACCTTAAAGTGGAAAAGTGGTGTATTTAGAGAGATGTAGCATTCAACTTTGAAGTCAAAAGGAAGCACGAGTATAGTTGTTAGAAATCTAAGTTAGAGCATGTTATGTTTAAAGAATACAAATTTGGTTTAATGCATCCACATTCATCGTGAATTGAGATTAAGAATCACATGTATCGTAATTAATGAAATATTTGGTAATATGCCTCTCTAAAATTATTTGTTGTATGCACATTTTGTAGAATTAAGGTGAATAGAAGAAAGGTTTTGGTTCATAAACAAGGATTACATAGATGAAGTATGGAAAAGTAATAACCATGCATATGAGATCATAGGGCTTAATATTAGCCTAAGCAATGCAGAATAAAGTCCAATGGACATAGGAGCAAACTGAAGCTTGTAGTGGTGGTTCAGAGAATGAAGAAATTACAAAGTAAGCACAAGGCTTTAAAGTGGATAATGAAATTTTGATAAGATCTCAAGATAAGTAGAATCAAATTAACACTCAGTAGCCATAGAGTCTAAATAATTTGCATTAGAAAATTCACAAGGAATCTAGCACTATACATGCAACTATTGTAGGGCATTCAAAAATTCATGGATCTCATGTGAAAATAAATTATTATAGGGGGTCTAAGAGCTCAAGGATTTTTATTAGAAACCATCATTCACCTAGGAATTCAACCAAAAAAATCTCATTCATTCTTAGTATTAAAGAGTAGTCCAAGTTTTTCTACTATGAGACATAAAAAAAGGACTAAGTTGGTTGTTTACAAGGAGAGCTAAAAAATATAAGGCCACCTACATTTGATGGAGAGCATAGAAAGGGCAAAGATCTCAAAGCATTGTTATTCAGCATGAGAAATTATTCCAAATTCATGGCTACTCATTAAAGCTTCAAGCAAGGATTTATATTTACTATCCACAACGAAAAGCATCCATGTGGTGGGGTCAACTAAAGAGGCCATGTATATCGATGGGAAGAGAAATTATTGAAAACATCTCAATAACTAATTTTGGAAGCAATACTTTTTGAAGCATGTTATTGCTGCTACAACACCCTCTAAAATTTCACCACATTCAAATTTTGGAGGCTACTTCCATTGTCATATCTAGTGACACTTTGATCATCAAGTCTCATCCCATGTTATTCTACGTTTTTCAAGTGTCCTTGAATGGTCTCAAGTGTTGTCTCATTGGTTAGAATATATTTAGGTGCATCTCATAGTTGTAACATCTTTGTTGCTGTAAAATGACACTTTTGGGTCGCAGTCGCACACACTTCCCTCGTTGTACTTGGGGAATGTGTACAAAGTGGCATTTTGATGTACACTTATCATTGTTCAAGTTCGTATAAATTTTCTCAATCAGTTGGTATGTGTCGCACATGTTTTTATGCCCATAGATCATCATGTTCACCCCTTGTCCTATCTTCCATACTTAGACAAATTTTGGTTTCAAAAGAAACCCATTGAGGCCAAGAGCGCATGAGTGCACCCTAAAGCCTTGATCGAGAATCCTTTATTGTTCGAAATTTCACCATGCACCTTCCAAGAACATAAGGAAAACTCCTTAAGCCTCTTCCCCTTCCTGGTTTCGAATTGTGCCCTCCAAGAGACAAAGACTTCCTTGAGCACACTCCTTCGAATCGAAGAATTGCTCCCTCCTTAACTACATGAGTGCACCTAGAATGGCTTAAGCTCAACCCTTCAGCCTTCCACAATGTGACATGCACCATTTTGGACCCTTTGAGTGCATGAGCGCAGTTCGAAGGCATGAAGCATCAACCTTCAACCTTCAAGAGTGTGCCCTACACCCTCTTGGGCCTCTTGAGCACGTGGGCGCACTTCGAAGGCCTGAAGCCTTCATCCTTCAGCCTTCAAGAGTGCACCCTGTGCCCTCCCTCTATCCCTTGGGAATCCTAGAGCCTTCCCCTTCGTCCTTTTAACTTGTGCCATGTGCCCTATCTTGACTGTCACACTCCCTTGAGCGCATGAGCTCATGCAGAGACCTTGAAGCCTTCCCTCTTCAACCCTTCTTCCCTTCGAAGTGCGCCAGTGCACACACAATCTCCCCTTGTCCCTTTTAACTGCATAGAAAAGGAATGAACATAAAATCTGCATAACACATGGTATAATAGGAGATTTTTAGGTTGATGGTTTCTTGTCATGAGCGATTGGAGATATCAAGATTTCAGAGAAAGAATGGAAAGCACACATGAGGAATATCAAGCAAAGGATACAAAAATGGAAGCATTAGATAACATAGAACACACTTGAATCTTAATGATCAAAGCACCCTGAAGACTCCATTAGATCAAAGACCCTTTGGAGGGTAGAGACATCAATGATTGAAGTTGCACGAAGAATGAAGATTCAAGTGGCATCCATGTCACCACTAGAGAAATTCCATATCATCAATCACTATTAGTCCCAGTCATCAAAGATAGTGACATGTCAAGTCTCATCATATGATGATGTGGAAGTCATGATGTATTTTTGTAGTCATTGTAAGGACAAATAAGTGGAAGTCCAAGAGTCATGTATCAACAAAAGAGTCATGAAAGTCTAAAGGACATGTAATACCAAAGGTCGTAGAAGTCTAAAGGTCATGAGGAGTTGGAAAGTCAAGAGTCGCGAGGATGTGAAAATTCATGCCCCAAGTTATAAAGTATCCTCATTGCTCATGCAAAGGACTTTTAAGCTTGGCTTCTCCCATAAGGCATGAGCGAGACATAGTCAGTACTTTTGGGGAGAAAGTATTGGCTCTAACACTCTGCTATTGGAGCTAGTGATGTCCATTGCATTTATGTATCTTGGAACTTTTACTTAATATTGAAGCCTTTTTAGGCCAACACAATTTCACACATGGATTGTGAATGTTTCTAAGACTATTCTTTGAATGTTTATGCTTCATGTTTTCTTTCACCTGTATTGGAGTAATTGAACTATTTCAATGACTTCGATTCTTAAATTATTGGAATTGTGTTGTAATGTTCATAATGATCATCACATCTATGTGAACTATTTCGCTTGATGTTAGACGAGCCTTTCTCTTTTTGTGTGTGTCTCCATTAGGGTAGTACTATTACTTCTCTCTTAGAGACTCACTTTATTCCACTGCCCCCCACATAGTGAAATAACCTTGATACATCTGCAATCAAACAATCATAAGGCACACTCACTTCCTCATTCAAAATCACATATGCGCTTCTCTCTCGTGTTGACAGCTAAATCCAAGGCATATCTTAAAGTAAACGGTAGTTGGGCCGTATTCTAAAGGGACTCCTTCACTAAATGGTGTGAGGTATAATTGGGATATTATATCAGCGAGATCCCCTATATGTTGGTGGTATCCAAGTCGTCAACATTCTGGCACTAGAAGGAGGGCAGGTAGTTTTTATGGCTGATAATTCTGCACACCCAAATCATTTGTCTTCTGGACAAGGTAGAAATATCCCAAGCACTACTCCAACCCATATTCTTGAAGTAATAGGGTCTTCTTAGCCTAACCAGAAGTCGACATACAAGGCTACATACAAACAAATATTGGAAATTCGACCTATAACCCATCGATATGCAAAGGCTATCAGATTAATTCCTGGAGCCCATAATCTCCCACATTTTCCGAAGAGGAAAGAAAAAACTCATACCAACATATTAGTTTCTACAATGGAAGATTTGGTTTTTTCAACTCTTGAAGAGTTAGTAGAATCCGCAAAAAATATAGTACATACATATCAAATTCCACCTATTAACGAAGGGTATAAGGATGAAATTGTTCTTTCTGATGACATCTTTGACGTTTTAGACAATGAAGGAGAAGATTCCTCATATTCTAAAAAGGAAGAGGAGCACAAATATTAAGACATGGCCAAACATGACTTGGACTGGATGGCCCAATGGCCTCTTACTCTTCCAAACATTATTCATAAAATGCTTAGATATCTAGAAAAGTTGTTATAAAAGTTTGATCCAAAAAAGAAGACAAAGGCAAAAGATCACATTGACGATTTCTACATGCATCTATGAATGTTAGAGGTAAGGTACTGTAGCACCCTCCTCCCACATCCACCTAAGTAACCATGCCAACCGGGGTAAACATGATACGAGAGGCTACTATGATCAGATTCGACCTCCTATGTGACCTTAAGGAAGTGGAATTGATAGAACATCACACATAATCATCCAACATCATCAACAAAAACCTCAGGAGACAAGTTAGCCACTTAGACAGCTTGTCCCTGGATCTCGCTGTTGTTTTGGATCTCTTAGGCCATAGTCGATCTCATGCTATGGGAAAGGGAGTGACCAATAACCTAAAGTCACTCTCATAGGCTTCCCTGCCAGTGAATAGAGACCAAAATTTCTAGCTCTATGCCAACGACCTCAGGATTTAAATCACTTTTTTAGGCCCAGGGCCTAGAGCCCAGTCCACTACCCAAAATGTAGTGATAACTTAGAATCAGTAAAAATACAGGGAAACAACGATGCAAAAGCAATAAACTGAATAAGACCATAACCAAACCCCTACTAGCCATGACAGTCATTTCGTCAAACATATCATCAACATGTCACCTACATGTGTAAACAACATAATTAAGTATAGGGATCTCATACTTATCTGAGAATCTCTATGAACCATTGTTCCCTCATGTCAATTGTTGCATTATCCTCTATTAGATCATAGACAAATAATCCATTCATATACAAGTAAAAACATGCTAAGAGCCATACGTGGATGTTTTCATAAAATATACATATAACCAGCATAATAGGAAAAGAAATACCATAAACATATCATCCATCAAAATCCACATATACATCAATACATTTACACATGAAAATAAAGGGAATGAATTTCTCATTAATGAATGTAATGAGCCAACTGGAGATAGGACTACCAAGTTCCACCCGACCATAGATTAGCTGAACCAAGTCTCTCTTCATCCAATCACCCCCATGCCTATTCCAAGCATGAATGTGAGACTCATAGAACACATCAAAAACACCAATCAACATGGATGCCACCGGAGTTCTCCATCTACACTGTGAGGAATTTGAGTGCCTCCTAGTCTCTCAGATTTTACCATGCATCCACATTCTGATCCAGGGATCACTAGGCCCTACACTGAGACATACTCTCCAGGATTTATCATGCATCCCATCCCGAGATCACTAAGGCCAATAGAGGGAAAATACACCTCTTGGCTTTACTGTATATCCTGCCATTCACGGGCAAGGATTCCTAGGCCCAATGAGGCACACAATTTGGCTTTACTGCAACCCACAGTCTGGTTCATGGGTTACTAGGCCAGTTGCTTTTTTATCCTTAGTCTGGTTGAGGGACCACTTACACCATGTGTTTGTCAATTTGGAGATCCACCCCACTAAGCTTCGAATCCAATCTGGTCATCCCACATAAACTATATGAGAGAAGCCATCTCATCAAAGTTATCAGGAAATGGAAAGGCTAGGCTGAAAATATTGTCACACCTGGCAATTTCCATGCCATGGTAGAAAAGAAACACATGCAATCCCATGCATGCCAAATCTAGAAAAGTAAAATACACATGCAAGTTGATACCCGGAATGAAGCATGATGTAGCTTCTTGATCCTACCTTTCCCTACTTGATCTTTGCTTCCTCTTGTCTTCTTTTCCTTTCTTGCTTCAATGCCAAAGTGCTCCAAGAAACTCTAAGTGTTCAAGAGTGAGAGAGAGAGAGAGAGAGAGTGATGAGAGAGCTCCAAAGATAAACTGACAAAAATGTTACCAACTGATCCTCAGAAGCCTTTTTATGAATGAGGCCTCTATTTTATTTATTTTCCATTATTTTCCTTCATTTTCCTCCTCACATGCAACCTGTGACTTTCACCTCCCTTTTCTCCTAATTTCCATTATTTTCATAAATAATTGTGCCAAAAATGTCATTTTTCCTTTCGAAAGCCTTAGCCATTGCCTTTTCCAATTTCCTTAGCCATAAACAACCAAATGAACATCCCCTAGGATGTCTTGCCCAACATTCAACTTGGAATAAGTGTGCCATCAACCGTGGTTATTATTTTTAAGTTTTATTACATGGAATTTTCACCAGGGCTGTTACAGGTATGATGATGTTGCTTGAAGATTGTTTCATTATACATTAGAAGGTAGAGCAACCACATGGTACCACAGTGTGCATGTCAATTCAGTCCATAGTTTTTGGGAGTTAAAGAAGTTATTTTTGGAGAAATTTGTTGATGGCAAAACTCCTGCCATGTTACTGAAAGATCTTGGAAATAGTAAAATGGGGGAAAAAGAGAAAGTGAAATAATTTAATCAGATATTCAACCATATATTGAATAAGTTTCCCCCGAGCATCGAACTGCATGATTCAATTACTATTGATTACTATACAACTGCCTTGCCTGCTAATATTTCCCAATTTGTTAAAAGAGTTACAAAGGGAACACTGGCATTAAATTTTGCAGAAGCCATCACTGTCGAGAAGGACTTGCGTACTATTAGAGTCATTATTGACGATGATGAATGAAAGGACCCCAATGAAACTAGTAGGAAGTCTCAACATTCTTCTAGTAAGGCTAAATAAAAGGAATCATCAGATATTGAAATCTTGACCAAGATGGTGAAAACACTTACCAACAAAATTTCAAAGTTAAAGAAGAGGTCAAGAGAGACTTCTATGAGCATCAAGCCTCCCAAGTCCTTACTATTTCAAAGGAATAATAATAGCAACAACAATCATCCCTCCAAGTCTTCCCAAAACTCAAATGTTGTGATGAACATAGAAAGTATCGACATGGATAATTATTGTTCTTTCCATTGGGAATATCATTCAGAAAAGATATGCCCAAAATAGAACCACAACATAAACGCTCTAGCTGCACATATTGTGGATTCCCTACTAGCAAATGAGCAGGCAGAACAAATAGAAGGAACAGACAAACCCGCAATGTCTGAAGAAAGCAAAGGTATTGGACATGTAGTGAATGCGTTTCACTATGTCTACAACGCAGACAAGAAAGATGTCAAAGAACCACCGCAAAGTGAGGCCCCTCCTCCAAAGCAAAATGGTCGATACAATTTAAGGAGTAAAGGGCCCATTTCTGATTACGAGGTGACGACATAGAAATTGAAAGAGAAATTGTTAAGAAGGGTCTTACCACAAATTAATCCTGCTCAACATACACAAAGTAAGTCTAGAAATGCAACTATTTCCAAGAACACTTCATCCCACTAATTCCAAGAATGCTCATGTAAAGGACTTTTAACCTTGGCTTGTCTCACAAGGCATTAGAGAGACAAAGTTAATACTTTTGGGGAGAAAGTAGTGGCTCTAACGCTCCATTATTGGAGCTAGTGATGTCCATTGTATTTATGTATCTTGGAACTTTTAATTAATATTGAAGAATTTTTAGGCCAGCACAATTTCAAAATTGGATTGTGAATGTTTCTAAGACTATTCTTTGAATGTTTATGGTTCATGTTTGATTTGACATGTATTGGAGTAATTGAACTATTTTGGTGACTTCTGTGCTTAATTTATTTGAATTGTGTTGTAATGTTCATAACGATCGTCACATCTATGTGAACTATTTCGTTTGATGTTAGATGAGCCTTTCTCTTTTTATGTGTGTCTCCAATAGGTTAGTACTATTACTTCTCTCTTAGAGGCTAAGTTTATTTCGCATGCGCCCCCCCCCCCCGCAGTGAAAGAATATTGATGCATATGTAATCATAAAGTCACAAGGCACACTCCCTTACTCATTAAAAATCACATACACACTTCTCTCTGGTGCTAACAACTAAAGCCAAGGAATGATGGGACTCCTACACCAAACGATGTGAGGTATAATTGAAACCTTGTATCAGGGAGATCCCCTGTATTTTGGTGGTATCCAGCGCCGTCAACAGAGCATTCCTATGACAAGAAGATGTAAGAACTATTTGAGCTCAAACTAGGAAACATGACTATGGATGAGTATGAAAGAAACTTCCTGTGGCTTTTGAGTTATATAGATATCATTGGAGATGAAAAGGTAAAAATTCAAAGGTTTGAGTGGGATTCCATCATTCCACAAGGAAAAAATGCAATTTAATGAGCTAAAGACTTAGGAGGAGGCCATAAGGAAGGAAAATCATTTGTATGAGTAGATTAAGTGAAAATTAGCATTTTAAAAGCTTCAGATGATGAGAATAAAGGAAAGACGGATTAGAAGAAGAAATATTTCAATCCATCCTTCTTTAGGAATGGTTCTTAATATTATCAACATGAAAAACTAGCATTAAGTGAACCCTAGATGACAAATTCATTGAGAAAGAGGTTGAGGGACCAATATGTAGTGACGGGAATGTAAGGAAGACCACAAACATAACAATCATACTCACAAGAGAGAAAGAATAAAGACTATACACGACACCAAGAAGTTGATACAATGGAGGATATGGCTAGAAGTATGATAACTATTTACGTGACTTTGGAATACAAAAAAGTAGGTTATCAATCCCACATGATCAAAGTAGAAGGTAAGATTGATAACCAACCCATAACTGTTTTGATTGATTTAGAAGCTATTCATAACTATATAAATAATTAAATGGTTGAAATATTTAAATTTATAACATGTAAGAATGCAAATCCTTGTTTGGTCCAACTAGCCATTGGAACTAAGAGAAGAATTAATGAGCTTGTCAAGGATTTCCTAGTAAACATGAGTGTAGTCAACACCAAAATAGACTTGAACACCATACCACTTGGATCAGATGATTGCTTGATTGGTATGGATTGTTTGGATAAGGATCACAATGTCCTCAATTTTTATGACAAATATTTTATATGCCTTGATTATGAAGGGAAATTGAGGATAGTTTGAGGTATTCCAAGGCCTATATCTATCAGAGATATTTTCATGTTGTAGCTAAAAAGGAGGTTTAGAAAAAGTTTCCAAATATATGAAACACATCTAGAAGAACCAACAGGAAGAAGTAGACAAATCTCGAGGACTATTCTTCTAAAAACATAGGAAAATACACTTAAACTAAACAATTAAATCCAATTTAGTGAACCAAGTCCCTTGGTAAATGAAACCCCTAGCTGTAGTCAAAAGGAGTTTTGACTTAGTGGTTAGATTATCCTACATAATACTTCCAAGGTGAAAAAAATTCATGGTCTCCTAACCATGTGCCTTCATATGTTCATGCAAATCCTCGTGTATCCCAAACTTTATGTTGTTTCTAATCATTTTATCTATCATCTTACTGCTAATCTGTTGTTTTCTTCTTCATTCTTTTATGCTTCCAAACTTTATGTTGTATTTATCCTCCTTCTTTGTTGATGTATACTTGTTTAGTCATCTCCAATTTTCTATTAACTTTCATTCTTGCTACAATATGCCTCCTCCTCTAAGACATATTCACCGTCAAATTCCTCATTTCTTCAATCTTTATGTCCAGCGTGTCATCTGGCTAGTTCATATTCTACAAATATATGTTGTTTTCTTATTGAACTTTGCTACTAGTGATCCTCATTAATTGTTGATGCACCTTGCCTTTATCTTCCTTCAAATTGTTGGAATTTGTCATGTTTGTACTTTCTTCAACACTTGCCTTTGGATAGTCCAACCAATCCTCTAAAAATTTGAGCTCTGTTGCGAGATCACTAACATGTTCTTGATCAATCATACTCTCTAATTTATTTATCATGAGAATATTTTTCCTTATTCCATCTTCCACAACATTATATTCTTGACGAATTTTTGCACCATCATCATCATTCATGGAACCTTCCAACAATTGTCCATATTTAACATCTATAAACACATGTCTAAATAAAACATCCTCAATCTCTACCATCTCCCCTAACAGCTTCATTTCTTCATCAATCTATATAATCATGTTAATTGATTGTTGTTCATTACCTGTAATCGCACACAAATCATTAATTTTAAAAACATAAGTCTCCTTAGCCCATTTGATGCCTCTGTCAGCACATCCTCATGTTGATATGAACTAATCTAATAGTTCATCAGACTATCAATAAATCTCTTCTCAACATCTTTGGCTTCTTTTTCATCAATGTCCATAAACATTTGAATTATACTTAGCTTCTTTGAGTTCTTCCTTCACTTTTTCATACATTCTCTACCTTGATTCTTTTTTGCAGTGGAGGCCATTTCACCTTCTTCTTCTTCATTTTCTAACCATACCTTTCATCTTCATGGCTTTTCTGTAGCAACTTTTTCACATGATTGAGTTATACTCTTAACTCAACCATCTCCTTCTCAAATTATTCATCACTTATCCTATTTATGCTAGTTGTCTTGGCATTATTTTTCATCTGATTGTGACTTGTCCTCTCTGAACCCTTGACGTGACTATTAGTAGCCACCCTTTCCTTCTTTTGTGAACTTTCCTTGTCCACTAGTGAGTTGCAACACACCTTCTCCATATTGTAACATGTCTGCCACTTGTCGCAATACCAAGTTTTCTTCTTGGTATCCTTCACTTTCCTTTCTCTTGGCAATTCTACCCACACTCATTATGGAACTACCTTTGGCAACTTCTACCCAATCACAATTGTTGAAAGTTATCCTCTTCCTGGTTCTCTATAGTAAAACCTCTTATCATTCTTTCTTCTAGAGCACATTTTCTCCTTAACTTTCAAAGTTGTCAGGCTTATGCAATCTCATATGTTGACCTCTCTCTTCTCTTTTACTATCATCACTTCAACAATTTCATCTTGTTATTAGGGTTCTGTCACAATTTCTCCTTCTAAGAGCTTTGTTTGCTCCTTCTTATTTTGTCACAACATTACTTGTTGCATGGTTGCTACCCGCAAACACAAATATTTATGACTAGAGTTCACATAAAAACAACAATACTTGTCAAGATCTTCTTTAAGACCTCATTATTTTGACAATCCTCTACATATCGCCTTTGTCTTTTCCTCATGCATTTCTTTGTATATATTCTCCCATTTTAAGATCATTTCAACATGCTCCAATCTCTTCGAAAAGTAAGAGAATTCTCTGCAACCTTTGTGTTTAAATTCCTTCCAAAATCAACTTTACAGGAAAAACCAAATTCCTATTCAAATTTCTATCGTGCCAAAACAAATATCCTCCAAATCAAAAAGTAAATTTTAAACTTGTTTTGTGCTTTAAAGAATGTTAATGTTATTTTTGCAATTATCTATTCTATGCTTTAGTTAAAAAGTTAGAACAATGTCCAAACCTTTTTTCTACAAATTCTATTTCTTCAAAGATATTTTTGTTTCCTCCACTGAAGACTTTTAAATTAAAGAGATTTCTAGCTTTGATGCTAAATGATGTCGGCATAAAACCCACAGTGCCAAACTTATCGTAAAAAAGGTGCTTCCTTAACCTAAAACTTAGGGAGATAAATCCCTTTTTAATCCTTATTTAAAATTAAGTGGGAGGATTGTAAGGGAAATATAGAAACCACAAGATTCAAGCCTTGTTCATATAATATGCATGACCCAAACATAAACAGAATCACTATGGCCTCAACTCTTCTATACAACAAGTGTGCAAGGGGAAATTATAATGTAAAGCCATTTTTCTATTGTTGAAGCTCCTTTGAGATAACTACCAAGATCATACTTCATAACTCGGTTGCTTGGTTATTTCTATTGTGCACACTTCTTTAATCTCTTGAGGTAACTCAACAATCACTCAACATACATTATGGCCTCGTTCATGTTTTCTATTGGTCATTCGTTCCCACCTTTCCATGTAATAAATTTACACGACACTCGAGTTGTTTGTCACCCCAACTCTTCCCAAGTACGTACAAAAGCTTTTCCTTCTAGGAGACAAACTCTAGGAAGGGAATATTTCCATCGATTGTCGCACACAATCTTCGTTTAAAGTGGATCTCGACCCTTTATTGAAGCAAGCACACCCTTTTACCTCTTAGAATAGTTAGCACTCCATCATGGTCACTTGTCAATCTTCACACTAAGGAAAAGAATACAAGTCACCAAGACCTATTCCGTATCATCAAACCTCAACGTCATCCTGACCTACATCATCCTCACACTTTCCAATAGTGCGCAAGGACTTAACCTCTAAGAGGAATAAAAAATCTTTCATGGGGTCCTTATCAATTGTGTGCCCAATGTATTGGTTCCAGATCATCGCGTCCTTCTCCACGTTGCCGATGTACACGTCACCCCAACACGCAGTCACCCTGACTTCTCCCTTGTGTGCTCCTCTTTTGATCTCCCAGGGAAGACCCTTTAGGACACGTCATCCCGACGTTGTCTCTTGATGAGATCATTGTGACATAACATTCATTTTTGTTTCTTGGCCTTCGTTAATTGACACACTTCGCATGCTCTAATTACACTAAATCTCAACCTCCTTCTCTGTCCTCAACCTTTTTATTTTAATCTTGATCCTCTATCTACAAGCTTCCGTTAAGGCTCAACCATTCTAAAAAGAGGATGTTCTAACATGGACTTCAACACCACTCTCGTACCCTTATCTCTTTGTTTTCAGGATTTCTAGATTCCACTGCTTCTTCTATGCCACTTTGATATTTTTTGAAAATGGATCTGTCATAGGGTTATCACCTCTATAACATCTCTGCAATAGGCTTATGTTCCTCTCCAATCTTTATTTGCCCCTGGATCATTGATCTTGTTGTTGATTAATTATTTTTAAAAATGTTTTGTCTCTTATGCATTGATTCTAATGGTCGTTCTCAAAACGCTTTCCCTCCTAATCTTAAATATCGCTTGATCCCACAATAAACCTCAATTCCTCATGAATAAAAGGAACAATTACACATATAATAGAGAATCACAATACTAGACAAAGGCCCGATTCAGACAAATTAAAAAAACCGAACAAACTGTTCTCTTGTATTATATACAGATAGTTACAAAGTCCTTTATGTCCTCTTAGAGGAACAATTACACATATAATAGAGAATCACAATACTAGACAAAGGCCCGATTCAGACAAATTAAAAAAAGCAAACACACTGTTCTCTTGTATTATATACAGATAGTTACAAAGTCCTTTATGTCCTCTTAGGCCTGATATACGCAAAATTGTCCCCTTTCAACTCTTATGGCCACACTTGGCCTTACTCCTCTATTATTGACTCTCTCTCCATACTTCTCTCTCCATACTTCTACATACATTTCTATTCTTCGGTTACATAATTATACAAACAGGATTTTGAACTATAATTAGTTCAAATCCATTATTTATTCATCAAATCCCTATTTCTAGATCTTCTAGATCCACACATCTCTCGAGAGATCTAACTAACTCTAAAATCTCTCTAACTCACTCAACTATTCTCAAGATCTCTCCTTAGAAGTAGATTTGATAACAATATTCCTCACTCTCATCACTCGTGTACAATTCTTCTAAAAACATAGGAAAATACATTTAAACTAAATAATTAAATCCTATTTAGGGAACCAACTCCCTTGGTAAATGAAACCCCTAGGTCTAGTTACAATTTTTTGACTTGGAGATTAGATGCTATTACATCACTATTACTAGGTGGTGGTGCCATTCGGGTTGAAAAATGTGCCAACTACTTTTATATGTCTAATGAATGGAGTGTTCAAGGACTACATGGACAAGTTTTTTATTGTCTTCTTGAATTATATTCTTATTTATTCTGACAAAAAATAGGAACATGAGTGACATTTTGGGATTTTTCTATAAGAGTTGAGAGAGCATGAATTGCATGTTAAGTTGAGCAAATGCACTTTCTATTAGAAGAAAATCCATTGTTTGGGCCACATTGTCTTGGAGGAGGGTATAATAGTGGATCGAAAGAAGATTAAGGAAATTAAAGAATGGCTAGCATCATAAAATATTATAAAACTAAGGTCACTTATGGATCTAGTTGGTTATTACATGAGATTCATTGTAGGTTTATCCAATATTACACATCCAATTACCTCATTACAAAATAAAGGGATAAAGTTTGAATGGACTACAATGTAAACAAGATTTTTAGCAATTGGAAGACTTATTAACTAATGCACTTGTTTTTAAACATTGATGATCCAAATGAGGATTTATAGTGTGCATATGTGCATGTAAGAGTGGATTCCTTATGCAAAATGGGCTCATTATCTGCTATGAATCAAGGAAGAGTAAAGAGCTTGAAATAAAATATGATACCCATGACTTGGAGCTTATATCTATTTCCTGTGCACTAAAAATGTCGAGGCATTATCCTGTGAGAAGAAACTTTGAGTCAATGATAGACCATAGTAGTTAGCAATTTTTGTTCAAATAGCCAACACTTAATGCAAGACAAACTAAATGTTTGGAATTCCTCAATGAATATGACTTTGAAATCAAGCAAATCAAAGGAAAAGAAACCAAAATGGTTTCAGTAGGAGGGTGAATGAAATGCATGGTATGACCATCATTATGTACAATTTAGATCTAAAGAGTAGAATTTTGGAGGTTGTAACAACATACCAACAACATGTCCAATTAAACAAGGCTTAGAGTAAGCTAATTTTTAGGATAAATATAAAAATTATAGGCTGGAAGAGTATGGAAACCTCTCATACAAGATTCTATAGAGTTATGAAATTATTGTTGAAAGGAATGCAGAATGTGTTATACATTGGACACCCATAGTACTAGAAAAGTATTGCAATAATAACGAGATAGTAATTTTGGTCTAGAATGAAGAAGGATGTAGATGATTATATAGCCAAATGTATGGAATGTTAGAAGGTAAAGGTTAAGAACATATATCAACAATATTTTTACAACCATTGCCAATTATTGAATAGAAATGGAAAGTAGTTACTATAGAATTTATCACCAAGTTGTCAAAGTCTCCAAGGACATCAGGGAAACATAATTCCATCATGGTAGTGGTGGATAAGCCCACAAATGATGCACATTTTGTTCCATTTAAGATGAATAATAAGGAACAAAAAATAGTAGAGATATATATGAAAGAAATTTCTAGGCTACATGGTGAGCTTAAGACAATAAATTTAGATAGAGATCCTAAATCACTTCCAATTTTGGACGGGGATGTTTAAGGGATTTGCGACAAATTTGAATTTTAGTATAACTTATCATCTAGAGTTAGATGGGAAAACAAAGAAGGCTAACTAAATAATTGAAGATATTCTAAGAATGTATGTAATGAACAACCCTTCAAAATGGGAATACTATCTTCATTTGGTTAAGTTTGCATACAACAATGGGTATCAAGCATCATTGAACATGAGCCCATTTAAATCCTTGTTTGGTAGGAATTGCAACACACTAATGAGTTTGGATAACCTAGTAAATATAATTGTTATTGGACTAGAATAATTAAGATAAATGGAAGATAAAATGCTAAAGATCAAGCAAAATTTGAAGTCTAAATAAGAAGGCAAAATATTATGAAAATAAGGGTACGAAACATAGAGAATTTAAAGATGGCGAGCATTTATTTTGGAAGGAAAGGTCAAGAGGAGCTCATTGAAATTAAGGATTTTCCCAAACTTGGTAGTGATATATTATGGGTCATTTTAAATCTTTGAAAGAATAGGCCTTGTTGAATATATGATTACATTTCCCACATCCATGAAAATTCATAATGTGTTTCATTTGTCCTTATTGAAGAAGTATGTGTGTAATCCTAACCACATGATTGATTGGACTATGATCTAGGTGGAGCGTGAAGGGGACTTTTGGGTGGAGTTAACCAACATCCATTTAACAAACCCGGGTTAAAAGTTCATGTAATAAAAGTTAATAAAGGTAAAATAAGACGACGGGAAAGGGACACTTATTCCAAGCTGAATGTTGGGAAATATATCCTACTGGACATCACTTGTGTTTTTTGGCTAAGGAGAAATTGACAAAGGCAATGGCTAAGGCTTTGGAAAGGCAAAAAGGTATTTTTAGCACATTATTTATGAAAATTATGGAAATGAGTAGAAAAGGAAGGTGAAAGGTCATAGGTTGCATGTGAGGAGGAAAATAATGGAAATTTGAAGAAATTAGAGGCCTCACCAACAAAAATACCTCAAAGCATTAGTTGGTGGCTCTTTTCAGTTTATTGTTAGAATTTGTCTCATAAAGGAGAAAGGAAGTAAACAAGCAAGGAAAGGAAAGGAAAAGAAAAGAGGGACAAGGAAATGAAAGGAAGGCAAGGATCAGTCAACTTTAGCAGGAATACTTGCAGGTAATAGATTGCATGTGTGATTTACTAACTGGTTTTGACATGTATGGTATGTGCATGTTGGTATATGGTTCTTTTGTTGTCATTGGCATGGATTTTTCCGGGATTCGACAATGGATTTTAGCCTAGCCTTGCCATTTGAGGATAACAATGGTGTGATGGTATTGTTCTCAGTTTGAGCTTGGATTGTCGAATGGTTTTAGAATCCAGGGTGAGGTTGTCTCTAGAAAATTCCCAAAGGCCTAGGAATCCCTTGACTAGTAATGGCAAGATACACGGTAAAGCTTTAGGGTGGAGACAAGAAAATTCCTCAAGGATGGTGAAGAAATTTTGAGGCATCCAAGCTCGATTTGGTTTTGTGATCTCAACATTTGGTTTAGGTGTGATCACAGTATGGATAGGGTGGAGGTGGTTTAACCTTTGGATTTTGTTGGCTGTCTTAGGATTGGTTTATCCCATGAGATCCCACATTCATGCTTGGAATATGGCACAAGGGTGATTGGATGAAGAGAGATTTGTCTCAACCAATCTATGGTAAGGTGGAACATGGAAGTCTTGAACCCGGTTGGTAATTGCCTATGGTTAATAAAAGCTAAGTTTATATTGCTTTTGGTAAGGAAATGTATTGGTTATTATGTGGCTTTAATGGTTGTTATCTTATGGTTATTTATTTGGTTTTATGCTAGTTATAGGCATGGTTTTATGACAAATCTTAGTCATGGCTCTTTTCATGTTTTCACTCATAATTGAATAAATAATGAATGCAAGACCTAATTGGTGTTAAGACAAATAATGGGAGAAGGTAGTGACCCTTCTTATTAAACCTCAGATACGTATTTAGTCCCTTATGTTCACACTTGCATTCATGACTTATAGGTTGCATATCTACCAAGTGTGTTAGTCCCGGTTGGGGATGGTCAGGTCAAGTCTTAGTTCCAGTTTTTGGTCTACAAGCATTTTCTTCATGTCTTTTATGAGTTTTGGAAGTTTCATACCTTTTTGGGTAGAGGCTAAGCCCCAACCCTAGAAAGTAGCCTTAATTATCACAATCACTGGCACAAAACTGGCAGAAAAAGGCCATAGTCGCATTGATGCAGGCCTATGGGAGCGACTGGGAACCCATAGTCACATGGAGGCCTTGGCAAGGGAGCGATTGGGGCTTTAGGTCAGGGAAAAGGTGAGTTTTCTTAGGGATCAGACACCTGGAGGGGTTGGGTTACTCTTAGAGGGCTTGTGGAACCTAACAGAAGTCAACAAGGTCTTATTATGTCGACTCCATTTCCTTAAGGCCATCTAGGAGGTTGAGTCATATCATAGTAACTCCTCGTCTCATGTTTACCCTGGTTAAGTCAGTGAAAGTGGGTAGATGTGAGAGGAGGCATCATGATAGGGTGGTATCAGAGCCAGGTTGCACTCTCTTTGGGTCATATCTGATACCACAAGGTGGTATCAGAGCGTAGTTTCACTCTCTTTGGGTAAGTATAAGGTTGTCAAGGTTTTGGCTGTCATGCATGGGATGAGGGTATACAGTTGGTATGGTGATGCATGATGTTGTTGTGATGTTGTGTTATTACATGGACATGTTTATGATTATACGTGTACATGTTAATGTGGACTGATCTTGCAGATGAGATAAGCCTCCCCTGAACATCACTAAGGCATGGATTTGGTTTTGGTATCTATTTGGTTTATCTAACATGGTATACTTATATGAAGAAGAGAAATCAAAGACGATAGGCAAAATGGTAAACTATAGTTCCTGTGACTCTCCCTAGAGATCAATTGGGTAGCAAGGAGAAGAGTATTCTCCTGGTATAGCAGATACATTAAGGAAGCTTGAGGTCAAAGATCAGAAGTTGCAAAGCAGATAATGACAGGTTGGTTGAGGCTTAGGAATGACTTGCAATGGCTCAGGAGAAGCAGGTAGAGTTTAATGAAGCAATCCTTTAAAGTTTGTCAGCGTTACAGAGACAGGGACAACTAAGGATTATTCAAGAGTAGAAAGAGAAAAGTAGTGGAGCCTATGGTCGCACTCTAGTCAGCTGGAGTGATCTACTAAACATGGTACTTATTGGACCAGACATGTTGGCATACATGGAACAGGAAATACAGGTTATAAAGAAGAACCTAAAGGCAACACAATACATGCAGAAAATTTATGCGGAACAACACAGGACATTTACACATCAAGCCCAAAAAGAGCTCCTTGAGGATCATATCATGTGCTAAGTTGGAACCACGGTATTGTGGGCCCTTTGAGATCCTTGAGAGGATTAGATCAGTGGCCTACAGACTTGCAATGCCTTTAACAATGAAATTCCATGATGTTTTTCAGGTTTCATTGCTTAAAATATATTTAAAGGATGTTGATCATGTTATTGACTAGTCTATATTGCAGGTGGAGCAAGAAGAAGAATTCCAGTTGGAACCCCAATGCATATTGTAGCGGAAACATCTTGTGCTCTAGAACAGAGCACTCAAGCAAGTTAAAGTGCAATGGAAGCACTTTGGGCTCGATGAAGCTACATGGGAGATGGTTGATTAGATTCGAGCTATGTATCCTTCATTGTTTTCCGGTGAAGGAGAATGATTCTTGGTATTTGTACATATTTATGTGTGGTTTCTATTGTAAATACCACAATGAGCTAAGTTATAAAACTATAATAAGCAGTATGGTTGTCATGTTCTCATGTTTTACATGATGGCTTTGCCTTTGAGCAGGATGTTATTGTAAATACTACAATGAGCTCAACTATAAAGCTCCATAGGCAGTGTGTTTTTTCTCTTCAGCGATTTTGCTGGGTCTAGGTGTGGTTTAACACCAAGGACGGTGTTCCCCTAAAATGTTTCAGGTTAAAACTTCATGTAATAAAAGTTAATAAAGGTAAAATAAGACAACATGCAAGTGACACTTATTCCAAGTTGAATGTTGGGAAAAATATCCTAATGGGCAGCACTTTTTGTGTTTTTTGTCAAACACAATGGCTAAGGCTTTGGAAAGACAAAAAGGTATTTTTGGCACATTGTTTATGAAAATAATGGAAATTACGAGAAAAGTAAGGTGAAAGATCACAGGTTGCATGTGAGGAGGAAAATGAAGGAAAATAATGGAGAATTGAAGAAATTAGAGGCCTCACCAATAAAAAGACCTAAGAGCATCAGTTGATGACTTTTGTCAGCCTTTTGTCAGTTTAGTGTTAGAATTTGTCTTAGAGAGGAGAAAGCGCCAAGAGGAGAAAGGATGTAAGAAAGCAAGGAAAGGAAAGGAAAAGCAAAGAAGGGCAAGGAAAACAAAGGAAGGAAAGGATCAAGCAACTTAAGTGAGAATACTTGCAGATAACAGATTGCATGTGTGATTTCCTAGCTGGTTTTGACATGCATGGTATGTGCATGTTGGTATATGGTTCTTTTGTTGTCATTGGCATGGATTTTGTCATGATTTGACGGTGTATTTTAGCCTAGCCTTGCCATTTCCGATAGCCATGGTGTGATGGGATTGTTCTCAATTTGAGCTTTGGATTTCCGGATGGTTTTGGAATCTAGGGTGAGGTGGTCTCAAGAAAATTCCCAAAGGCTTAGGAATCCCTTGACCGGTAATGGCACGATACATGGTAAAGCCTAAGGGTGGAGACAGGAAAATTCCTCAAGGATGGTGAAGAAATTCTGAGGCGTCCAATCTCGGTTTGGTTTTGTGACCTCGACATCATTTTAGGTGTGATCACAGTATGGAAAGGGTGGGGGTGGTTTAACCTATGGATTCCCTTGGTTGTCTTCAGATTGGTTTATCACATGAGATCCCACATTCATGCTTGGAATATGACACAGGGGTGATTGGTTTAAGAGAGATTTAGCTTAGCCAATATATCGCCGAGTGGAAATTGGAAGTCTTGAACTTGGTTGGTAATTTCCTATGGTTAATAAAAGCTAAGTTTATCTTGCTTTTGGTAAGGAAATGTATTGGTTATTATGTGGCTTTAATAGTTGTTCTCTTATGGCTATTTATCTGGTTATATACTAGTTATAAGCATGGTTTTATGACAGATCTTAGTCATGGATCTTTTCATGTTTACACATAATTTAATAAATAATGAATGCAAGACCTAATTGGTGTTAAGACAACTAATGGAGAAGGTAGCGACCCTTCTTTTTACACCTCGTATAAGTATTCAATCCCCTATGTTTAGACTTGCATTCATGACCTTTAGGTTGCATATCTACCAATGTTTGACATAATGTCAGTCCTGGTTGGGGATGGTTAGGCCAAGTCCTTGTTCTAGTTTTTGGTATACAAGCATTGTTTTCATGTCTTTTATGAGTTTTGGAAGTTTCATAACTTTCTGGGCAGAGGCTAAGCCTCAACCCTAGAAACTAGCCTTAATTATCATAATCGCTGGCAGAACACTAGCAGAAAAAGGCCAAAGCCGCATAGATGCAGGCCTATGGGAGAAATTGGGAACCCATAGTCACATGGAGGCCTTGGCAAGGAAGTGACTGGGGCTTTAGGTCAGGGAAAAGGTGAGTTGTCTCAAGGGTTGGAGACCTAGAGAAGTTGGCTTACTCTTGGAGGTTCTATGGCCCCTGAGAGAAGTCGGAAAGGTCTTGTTGTGTTGACTCCATTTTCTTAAGGTCATCTAGGAGGTTGAGTCATATCATATTAACCCCTCATCTCATGTTTACCCAGTGAAAGTGGGTAGATGTGATAGGGGGTAGTGTTACAATCCTAGACTGAAAATTCGAAGTGCTTATGAACATATCCATAGCCTAGTAAACGTATAGAGGACCTATTACGGTCCTAAATATATCACATGGGAGAACCACATGACATGTCCATATCACCATCCTTTTAATTTCGCCGATGATCCAAAGATTTATTTGATCGATGAACCTTAAATTTATTTGATAAATGAACTAAAAAATTCTTCCATTAGTAAACTCAAATTTCTTGCATTGACAATCATGAAATTTCTTTTATTGACAAAATTCAAATTGGTTCCATCGATAGACTTCAAAATTCTTCCATTGGTTGACTAAGCAATTTTTTATTTTATTTTATTGTTTGAAATAAGCAGTGTATAAAACTTCTCCATTTGGAAATCTCTTTTAACCTAGAAAATTATGACCAAATTCATGGGAAATTTGGACCATCGATTGCAAAATCAAAAGTAATCTAGGCCATTGATGGGGATATGTAAAATTATAAAGGAAAATTACATATAGCGACCATGGAAACTATGGACTTAGCTTTGCATCATTGATTTCGAAACTGTGCTCATCCATTTAACATTTCCACACCTAAGACACATTGGATGCATCTATAAAAGGGAGATTTATCTCCAATTCAATGTGGATCAAACTTTGCAACAATGAATTTAACAAATTAACATTGATCTCCATCCATACAGGTTCGATGCTAAAACCTTCACTCTTATACTAATTTGTAATGTACCCATCTTTGAAGTTGGGCTATGTTTGATCCAGGTGGATGTTGGTGGCCACCCACCTATTCCATTTGGACCCCCACAATTGTCTGTTTCAGCTTTTTTAGTTTCCTAAATTGTAGTACAGTTTACTATTTTTAGCAGTTTTTCGGGTCCTGAACTTCTGGAGCCGTTTTGAGGCCCTAAACGACGTTTTTTGGGGAATCCAGGGGCAACATGGGTCATGGACCGATGTTGCCCATTCCAACAATGGTAGTTCTCGGATAGATCTTTCTAACGAGCTATCATACGCGTCAAACGGAGATCGTATGCCAAAGTTACGACCCCGGGAAATTGATGTACCAATTTACCCAAAACGGGGCCGACAATTTGGCGTTTCATCTTCTAAGGGTCGGTTTTGGAATGTGAAGGGTTTTCCTTTGTTTCTCAATAATAAATAGGCCTTCGAGCCTCATTGTAACACAAGTTCGGAACAGCTCAGAGACATGTAGCCACACATCTCTTCTCAGAGATAAGCTACCATTGTCCTAGCTGGTTTATTTCCAATTCTGGTTGTAAGCATATTTCAGTATTTTCCATTAATGAAATGAAGTGTTATTTCCGCTGCATCTCTTTATTTATGGGTATCACACCTCTGTATTTATGGTTATCTCTGTAATCTATTGCGTTCCTGTTTAAATCCATCATTTAACCTAAATAACAGATTTTATTCTAAGAATGCAACAAAGACACATAAAAGTATACAAAGGAGGTACTGGGCACTTGGGTTGGGCCCAACCCCAAGAGCTATAGCCTCCTAAGGAAGATTAGACTTGGATTCATCTTTATTGGTCAAAAGAATAGTTACATCCCAAAAACTATCTACAAGAAAAAGCTTGAAACTGTGTTGATCCAGAGTTGCACTAAAGTGCTAACCTACTGACTAAAATCTAACTACAATCTGACTAAAAGCTGATTAAAATCGAACCACAAACTGGCTAACTCAAATGAGGCCCTAAGCCTTATTATTTATACAAATTGAGGACCCCAATAGTCCTTCTAAACTTTATAAACTCGGCTACCAAAACTTGCAGTTAACAACAAATTTACTAGCCCTTGCTTGGCTGCCCTTGTGATAATTGATGTCGTGGCCCTTGAACTCCGAGCTGCTGGTAGAGAATTCAAGGTAAGGACTCATAAATGAAGGAGACAGCCTCCTACAAATCCTCTCCCTTGTTCATCCACGAATTTGGCTGCCAAATGCTCATTAAAACCTTTTATTTTGTCTCAAAATCGACCAAAAAACTGCATAAAGTACCCATTAGACTTGTTGGCATAATGACTAACCCAATTCACTCTATTAGCATAAATATAATAAAAAACATGCAATAAACTAATGGGAATGGTGGATTAAGTCGAATTAGGAGGCTGAATGAGCCCATATAATTACTTATTTCTGGGGCTCATCATCACCCCCCACTGAAAGTGTTGCTCATCCTCTGAGCAACTAATCTATCTCTTCATCTTTGATTGCTTTGACTACCTCTCTCACATCCTAGGCTTCTGAGGTGATGTCCTCTTCTCGGTCATGAAACCATGCTTTTCTCTCTACTTCTTCCCACTACTTGTGCTCCTTTTCTTGTAGCAGTTTTGTTAGTGCCTCAAACTTAGCCTACAACTTGTCCTCTCTCTGCTGTTCATCAGATATTTCCTTGTCTGTTGGAAGTCCTTCTTGCTACTGCTATTTTGCCAAAATGTAGGGCCTATCTTCATTATGAATTCCCTGTAGCTGTGACTGTTGTTTCAACAACTCATTCTCCTCTTGTAGTTTGGTCCTTTGACTGCTTTCCACATGCCTTACCATGGCCAATTCCTTTTTTGATTCCTTGAGTTGTTCTTCCAGGTGACCTATGTCTACCACACCCTTGGACTTGTCAATCCTTATCCAAGTGTGAGTCCTCACCCTTTCTTGCTCTAGTGCAAAGAAGAGTGGTACCGCAAATTTTTGAGGAATTATCTTCCCAGCTTCTAACAGGTTATAGTATGAGCCCAAGCTAGGCTAAGGGCTTGGTTCCAATATTTGCTCTGTCTTTCCTTCTTCTTGTGATTGTTTGGTTGCCTTTTCCTCCAATTTCTCGGTCTCTTTTAGCTTAGCCCGAGTTTCTTGTAGAGAATTCTCAGCTTCTTGTAGAACTGTCTTTGAGCCCATCATCCTAATTCTCTCTCTCTAGGTGGAGTTTTTTGGGCATCCTCGTTCGTAGGTGATGGATATCTTTGAAGGAGACTCTTCCTTTGGTTTAGGTGTTGTGTCCTTAATGACAATTGGCTCCTTTAACTGTGGCTGGGCTCTGCCTACTTTGATCTGTGTGCTTCCCCTTGCTTTAAAGTACATGGAGGTTTGCCTCTTTCTCTTCCTTTTTGGTTGTGGAGGTGTTCTTAAGGTGGTAAGCATAGCTGTTGCCTCCCTTGCCAATATTTCAGGTGATTTCTCCTCTTACTGTTCTTTTTCTCTGCTTCCTATAGAAGCCCCTGTGTCAACTGTTTCTAGCTATGTTGTTACTATTTTAGGACGTGTCTTCCCTTGTTGTTTGGACATGCCTTCTTTGGCTGTGACATCTCTTATTTGGGGCTTTTTAGCCTTTTCTGCCTGCTCTGCATCCTCTTTTTCCGCGGTGTTTGTGTTGTTGTCTGCACCTCTGTTTTAGGCTCAGAAACCTAGCCCATTTCTCCTTTCCCTCTCTGTTCTTGCCTTGCCTAAATTTCTTGTGTTTCATCATCATTGGCTTTCTCATATTTTTCAATGTGTTCTTCTTCCTTATTGTTGGCTCTCCTCACTCTATTTTTGTCCTCTACACGATGTTCCTCGGGTAGGAAGAATGATTTCTTGGTAGCTTGGCCCAATGTCCTCTCTTATTTGCTCCAAAATATCCCTAATGGCAGACCAGTAACTCAACTAAGGTTCACCACCTCAAGATTCTCATGCAGTTTGCTGGAGTCCAAGGGTTCCCTTCTTATGAATCCCCCTAGCATGGTGAGAGTTCTCCTTTTTTTATGCTTTGGTCAGAAAAGGGAATGTTGTTTATGGTTTCCCCCTAGACTCAAGGAAGAATTCCTTAACTATAAATATCAATGAGCACCAATTCCATGATTTCAAGGCTGTTGTGACTCAGTTCTCAGCTATCTGGTTATGAAAGAAAGAGTTTTGCTTCTACAGACAGAGGACAGAGACCAAGTTTTCTTCTCAGCACACAGACAGATATGCAAATTCAAAATTTTTTACACACACAAGCTGGCCTCCACAGCTGCATATATCTTCCCTATGGAGAATTTTTAAAAAGGAAATGTGGAGGATAATTTTGATGCAGAAAAACTGGGACACTCAGTGCAATACATAGGAAAACATTTTACTTCCAATACACAGGCAAATTTTTCACTGATTTTCCAATCTGATGCCATGTTTAATTCACCACCTTGCACAAACAAATCGTGCACAAAGAATCTTTCCTAAGTACCTCGTTTCGAGCTTGAATTTTTCTAAAAAATCCAGGGTTTTCTTTCTGCATGGTTGTTTTATGCCTTTCCTGTAGAAGGTTCGTTTCCTGTAGAACAAAACTGTGCTTCCTGTAGAGCCCGATAGGCGGGAGATTTTTAAAAAGTGGCAAAAATATTGAAAAATCAGGCAGGAATCTTGCAGAGGGCCACTAGTTAGTTGATCTGGAAGTGGTGGATGCGTGCTTCAATTGTGAATGTCGTGAAAAAGCAGTGAACAAAGAGTGGTGAGAGTTTCAACCGAGCATCGTTTAACTACAACATGATTCGTGTGAGAAGATGAGGTGGCAGAAATGTGCGTTGTCACTATTTGGACCATTGGTCTCTACTGCAGTGTCATCATGGAACTGGACGTCTTCTACCTGTAATCCCTTACCATCAGTTGCGCTAGAGTTCAACATCTGCCACCACCTTTTTTTTTTAATTTCCCATGAATGACTATACACGTGTGCTGGTGATCTCCGGATGAGTGCAATCAAACTGGCTGAGGGTGTCGGGTTAACTTGCTAGCTTCCTGGCTTAATCCCACAATTTCATTCGTTTATGCACTTTCGAATCATATAGATGGAGATAGAGGAATTGGGTTAGACACTTACCTGTAAGTCGACGTGCTGCTTGGTCCTTTTTGTTGCTGCATACTCATATTCTGTGGATGCATGCTGGTTTATTTGTTGATACATGGCTTATTTTCTGGTGCAGGTATCCTCTGGCTAGATCTATGCTGCAAGAGCTTGCTTCAACGTTCAGATTCGCACCCTTATGCTGTTGATGCTGAATTTTTACAAGACAACAACTTGTTTTCTCTGTAGCTCCCAAAAGATAGATCATATTTACCTAAAACTTTCTGAGCATGCTTCTATCATTGTTATGCACCTCCCATAGCAAAATTCTGGTCAATGGATGTATAGATTTCGAGAAAAATAGAAAATGGCTGCATATTACAGAGGTCAATTTCTCGGAAAATGTGCATCAGAATTGGTTGAAACCGCTTGGGTAGGTTACTATCACCCATATGCATCTCCCCATGAAACAGATTTTGAAACGGATGCACAGATATGGAGAAAATGCAAAAATGGCTGAAGGTGATGGAGGTTAATTTCTTGGAAACCGTGCACTAGAATTGGCTAAAATTGGTTGGACATGTTTCTATCATCCCTATACAAATACCCGTAAAATGGTTTTGTAATTGGATGCATGGTTTTCAAGTTATGGAAAAAACAAATTTCTACTCCATGTATTTTTGTTTCAAAGCATTCTACAGTTTTTTGCACAGTAATAAAAATGAGCTTGGGCTATAATGCAGACTTGGAATTGTTGGGAGAGAGGTTTGAGGATTGTAGGAGGACTTATGAACCCTTTAGGAAGCTATCACGTTCACCAAACTGCCTTTTAAAATCCATTTCTAGGTTCCCGTAATTTCTACAGGAACTTCCTGTACAACACACAATTTTTAGGAAAGAAGCACAATGAGATGGAAAAAATAATGGAGAAGGGTGAGGGATGGAAACATGGATGCTTTCAGGCCTCATGGACATATTCCCAGCCTTTGGGTCCTCTTCAGAGATCAGTTTTGGCTTGTTTGTAGGCTTCCTGTAGAAGACACAGAACTTCCTGTAGAAGGCACAAAACTTCCTCTATCTTTGTTTTGAGCAATCCTCCTAACTTGCAATGTCCTTGTTGCAACCTAAAATTATTCAATGGAAATTAGGTTTATTTTTATTTTTCTCTTTTCTTCTTTCTTTTTTCTCTTTTTTTTAAAAACAACTGGGGCGCCTCATGGAGGTTTTCACCCTAATTGCCTGCCCTGGGCGCCTCCAAGGGAGGTTTTCACCTAGGGATCTTATTCTCTTTTTCTTTTCTCTTCTTTCCAACCCATTGACTGCCTCATGGAGGTTTTCAATCAATGAGCGAATCTAAGGCACCTCCTAGGAGGTTTTCTCTTTAGATTTTTATTTTTCTCTTATTTTCATTTTTTTTCTTTTTTCTTTTTTCATTTTTTTTTCTTTACCCTAGCCTACCTGAAAAACAAAATATTTTCAAGTATACAAATACTTCCAATGGAGCCATGTGCACATCGAGATGATAGACAAAATAATGTGGAGGCTTGACATGCATGCTTTGACAGGTATCCAGATTTCAGAGACCAAATGATTTGACTTTGAAGGGATGAAGCATAGCTGAGGAAGAGAGTACTGGTGCAACTTAGTGACCGTCTCGAACCATATCTCAATATAGCTTCGATATCCTTGGTTCTCTTGATGATTTGGATCATTCTTCATGTCACCTTCTACCATGACCTTCTCATCTTCCTCTTTTTACTGATTTTTCTCTTGAATACATGGAGGATTTGATGGTAACCATGAGGGTGCTTTCTCGATCTCTGATTCTGATGTCTTCTCTTTATCTAGTGCAGCCCATGGTTCTTTTCTCTTCTCTTTTGCATCTTATTCTATTGCATGTGGTCCTTCAATGATATCAATACAATCTCTTTCTTGCAATACTCTCCTTGAGCCATGGTGAATATCATTGATCTCAAGAGGAATTGTTTTGACATGTTGTGCCTCAGCATTGTAATTAGGTTGAGCTACTCCAATGTGCAGGTTTGGAAATAGTGGTATGGGTAGTTGAGTGGGGGTGTATATTTGAGATGGATGTGGATGGGGTTTTGGTTGGCCAGGCATTTGGGGTTGCCTTGGTGGAGCAGGAGGCAATGGTTGCAGTTGAGCAGGAATTTGGGGCTGCCTTGGTGGAGCAGGAGGTGATGGTTGTGGTTGAGCAGGTGGTGGAGGAAAAGGAGCAGGAGGAGTGTTGTACTGGGGCCACCACCCTTGATGAAGTGCATTCCACTGAGGTTGTGGCTAAGCGTAGGGGTGAAATGGATGAGCAGCTGGTTGGGCATAATATGGAGATGTGAAGGACCAAGGAGGAGGTGTGGACCAGGAAAGATGAGCAGGGGGACCCCAAGAAGGCATGAAAGTGGCTTGATAGGGGTCATAATAGGTATGGGATGTCCCTTGCATTCCCTGCTGGTAAGTTATGGGTCCATGTGGCCTCCTTTGGTTCATATAATAGTGTGGTTTAGTGGCTCCTTTAGCCCTCTGATATGCAGCTTTGATTCTAGGTAAGGAAGGGAACTAATCTATAGGATGGTCTTTCTCACAGACAAAACAAACTTCTATGGAGTGCAATGGACATTCATTCCTAGAATGCTTTCTAGTGCACCTGGGACAAAAGATGGCCAAAGCCCTCTTGGCTTCCTCTTTCTTCCTTTGGATCCGTAAAGTATCCAGTTGCATGGTAAGAAATTGCCTCACCTCGCTCTTGAAATCTTCCATCTGATTTCAAAATTCGTTTTTGGATAAGGTACTGCTCCCAACATTTCTATTCGTAGCCATTTGCTCCAAAGGAATGTTTTCTTCTTCTTCTCCCCTAGAGGTTCTTCAAAATATGTCTTGCTGTCCACCTAGGGGTTCTTCTTAATCACAACCATCGAAGAAGAGAGAAGGTTGGATATGTGAAGTAGTGGGGGTGTTGTCCAAACATTTTTCTGACTTATCTCTACCCCTACAAGGCATGAAAGGAAATCTTTTTCGTTGATTTTTGTTTTTTTCTGCTTGTACCTGTAAAACTGAAATAGATTGAACTGCAACTAACTAAAATCTATATTGCTAAAATGAAAATGTGGAATTGAAATGAAAGTAGGAAATGACTAATCTATGTTGCTGAAATGAAATTGCAGAAATGAAATGTTAAGCTACGCTTGCAGAATGGAAATTGCAGAATTGAAATGCTAATCTACGCTTGCAGAATTGAAATTGCGGAATTGAAATGCTAATCTACACTTGCCGAAATGAAATGAAAGTAGGAAATGTCTAATCTAATTTTGCGGAAATGAAATTGTAGAATGGAAATGAAACAACTACTCTACTCTTGCTGAAATAAACTACTTAGCAGAAGGCGATAGTAGAAAATAGAAGAAAAGTAGCAATCACCAATACTCTGACGCTTCTTCGGCAACGACACCAAAAATAATGGTGGGCCCCAGTATTGCAACAATAATTCTGTAACTCATGGGAATCACTTCTTTACTTTTATCAACCCGATAGTTCATAACAAACTTGGAAGCGACAGTGTTGTATGCACAAGTACTAGCTCTTGCCGCGGCTGTCACTTGATCAGCTGGCATAAGTCTGCTAGGAGCTTAAGTCAACTTCTATGAGCTCTGAGAAGAATATTTTAAATCTTATGGATGAAAGATAACTCAACATAGGCTACTCTACTTGCATAAAGAAGCGAAAAGCAGAAAGGAAATGCAAACCCTAGCAAACCCTAGTTTTACCGACTAACCCTACCGGTGTAAGAAAAGCGATGGAAGCAGTGGAAATGGATACCATTGACTTTTAGAAAGGTACAATGCATGTGACTAAGCTACTTCTACAATAAAATCTAGAAAAAACATCTTTTTGTATTTTTGAGTAGGTTGGCAGAATTATTATGCATGTGCTTTACTGTTTTTGGTTGTGCAGAGGTGGATTGGTGAAAGGAAATGATTGCAAGAGGTTGGGAAGGTTAGAAGAGGGCTTAAGGGGTCCCTAGCACCCTTCCAATGATTTTCACAGTGATCAGATCTCAAGAAACCGCTTTCGTGAGCTTCTACAGGAAGTCTGCAGGGGTTCTACAGGATGTACTGTAGCTTCTGCAAGATGTTCTGTAGCTTCTACAGGATGTTTCGAAAAGATGATTTTGGAGGGTTGATAGAGGAAAAAGGGTGGGAAAGTGGAAATGGAGGTTGGATAAGGATGTTAAGGGGTTTAGGACTTGGTGAATGAGGCTAAGGAGCGATTGGATTTGTTCAAGGATGGAGGGAGCAATGATGCACAAGAATGTAGAAATTAGGGCAAACTGAGAGAATATGCGAAATGAAAGGCAAGAATCTGAGTTATAGGAAAAGCCAGGTTGCATTGATGGGGTAAGGGTAGGCAAAGAGGTATTACATATGCTCTTCACACTATTTCTCAAGACTGATCGAAGAAAGACTAGAAAAACCAAAGATCTAGCTATTTTAACCTACTTTGAACTAGAAACCATAAACCATGATGGACAGAAGTTTATTGGTAGAAAATAATGTAAAACAACTATGAAAACTAAGCAAGAATATATCTAAGCATGTAATCGTAATTGGTATCAACTTTTGCAACTAAGAATCTAACACTAGCAATTGCATGAAGAAGCAAGAACAATGTTTTTGTGGCAGTAAGGACACCTTGGTCTCAGCTCATGGTCCCAAGGAGGGAGAGGTGAGATCAAGGGTTGTTTAATGGCCTTTTCTAAAGATCTTTTCTGTACTCAAACTATCAAATCAACCTGAAGCATGAAAAACTATTTTAATCATCAAAAACAACCTAAGTAACAAAACAAGCTTTTAACCTAAATAACAAATTTTATTCTAAGAATGTAGCAAAGACACATAAAAGTATACAAAGGAGGTACTGGGCACTTGGGCTGGGCCCAAACCCAAGAGCTACAACCTCCTAAGGAAGATTAGAGCTGGTTTAAACCTGGATTCATCTTTATTGATCAAAAGAATAGTTACATCCCAAAAACTGTCGACAAGAAAAAGCTCGAAACTGTGTTGATCCAGAGCTGCACTAAAGTGCTAACCTACTGACTAAAATCTAACTACAATCTAACTAAAAACTGACTAAAATTGAACTACAAATTGGCTAACTCAAATGAGGCCATAAGCCTTCTTATTTATACAAATTGAGAACCCCAACAGTCCTCCTAAACTTTAGGAACTCGACTGCCAAAACTTGCAGTTAACAACAACTTTACTAGCCCTTTCTCGGCTGCTCTTGTGATAATCGATGTGGTGGCCCTTGAACTCCGAGATACTAGTGGAGAATTTGAGGTAAGGACTCATAAATGAAGGAGACATCTTCCTACAAATCCTCTCCCTTGTTCTTCCACGAATTTGGCTGCCAAGTGCTCATTAAAACCTTTGATTTTGTCTCAAAATTGACCAAAAAACTGCATAAAGCACCCATTAGACTTGTTGCATAATGATAACCCATTCACTCTATTAGCATAAATATAATAAAAACATGCAATAAACTAATGAGAATGGTGGATTAAGTCGAATTAGGAGGTTGAATGAGCCCATATGATTACTTATTTCTGGGGCTCATCACCAACACAACTGATAAATTTTTCAAGCACCTCAATGAGAAGGAAACTGATGAGTTGAGGGCAATGGAAATTATTGACAAGACATATGTGATCATGGAAATTTCCAAGATGATCCAGAAGAAGGAAGCAAGGGATAGTGCTGAAAAACGTGTGAATGAGCTGGAAAAATTGGCTGAAAGATTCAACTCTAATTTTGACGAGAGAATTAGAGAAGGATTTCCTAACTGTTGGGATTTACAAGGACATCTGCAACGATGGGAGTAGTATGGAAAATTACTATTTGATGCCAAGAGCAAGGTAGAGTCATCATATGAAAAGAATGGCACTCTCAAGGGCAAAACCATAGTAAACTATCTCCAAATATATTTCTAGTTGTTGTGGCTTGTGAAAACCTTGTTCATGCTTATGCCAAATTACAGTAAAATCACAAGTTTAAGGATGGCCTACAATGCTCTTATTCACTCTCTCACACCATATCCAGTCCTATAGCAAATGTGTAATCATCTGGTTAACTTACTCCAAGTTTGGATGGTGGAGCATGGGTCCACTTCAAGAGATAAAGTGAGGAAACACTGAATATTTTTCTAATTTGGAAATCATGACATACCTTTATCATTTTACAATTTTAAAAAAATTTATTTTCAAAAAGGAATCAAAATCTATTATGTAATCATTATGAAAACTAGGCCATTGGTACAATCACATAAGTGAGTATCTTAGACAGTCATAGTGCTTCAAGATAATTTTTGTAATTGTTTTTGTTTGGACTCTCCCTATAAAAGGGATGAAGAAATCAATAGTAGGGGTTTGATTTTCTATTCTAGGGGCTATAAGTTTCTATAAATTTTGCAAGTTCTTAAGCTTTATGAGATGTATGTTGTTCTTGAACATTAATGAAGAATGTTTTGGTGATTCCTTATTGTTATATGAAAACTCACTTCTGTGGACAAAAATGAATTCCCCAGATCTAGTGATTTGATGTAGAATAATAGAGGAAAAAAAGATCTATGTTTTCCTTAAAGAGATTAGAATATAGAAAAGAGACCTACCTAGAATTTTTAGTAAGTCCGTGTCTTGTCTTTTCTTGTAAGCTCCAACTCTAGCTCCACACACTATAAATGGAACTTGCAACAATGACTAAAACAAGAAAGAGAACTACAATATCCAATATCTCTAATCAATGAATCAACATGGCATTGAAATACATAAGCATAAACATGACACAAGTATGGGAAAAAAAGTTCTTTTTGTATTAATAAGTAAAGGAGAGATTTACAACCATATATAGAAGTTGAAGTTGTAGATGTCTCCCCGATTGTCTTCTCCTTATTTGCCACAAAGAAAAATTTCACACTCAACCCTAATGAAAATGGATGATGATTCATTAAGCTCAAAGTAGAAGCATGAGGGCACTAGTAATCTCCAAAATACAACCTAGACTCCATGGGGGGTAGTAGATTTATAGGGTAAACATGGTAGATTAGGATTTACCAATCTAGGCTTGAGATCCACATATGAGGGAAGATAATCTTTAGGGATAAGAGATAAGGCCACTAGAGTAAGATCATATAGGAATTCAAGATCTATATCCATAGTAAATGGTTAAAACCAACTTAGAAGCTTTTGGAAGAAGAATATTCAAAAATATTTTATAATTTTCCCAAAATTCTAGAATCATCGCACTTATAGAGTAGATCAACCTATGCTAATGAGTGTAATTTCTCAGTTATGAAACTTATGCCCATTGCAACTAGACAAGAATGCAGGGTGCACTAAGGATAAAAAGCATGGCTTTTGAGATGATTGAACCAAAAACTCATACTTTTTGGAGAGATGATGCTTAGGGATTTGCAAAGGTATTATGAAAAAGTGTTTAAGGTTATTGATTGATCTGATTTTCAGGCCTATTGAAGAAATGTGAGAAAATGGCCTGTAACATATTTCCCCCTAAAGTACAAAGTTAGAAACAGTGGTCGAGGAATGAAGTGCTTTACCTTGTGACAAGTCCAAATGAAGAAAAAATTGGTTAAGATCATCATATGTTACAATATATATTATCATCATGATATCATTACTAAGGGAGGCATACCCATAAGGCAATATTACATGTACAATGATCAAGAAGTCTAGTCCACTAATGATATAGTGTGAACCCATGCTTGGATGAATGTCTAAACGATCATAGCCATCATAATTTGTAATCTTGTATGAATCCTTAAATCCCAGTCTGGATGGATGGAACTAGATTTCGGGTCTTCTACCTCGTCACTAGATAGTACAAGTCTAACCATGCGAATAAATGCACTGAAGTCGAACATGGTAGACACCATCTGATTAGTGGCCAATGATGTAAGTCATTAACAGATGTGAGAGAAATCATAAATGATGTTGATGGATTTCAACGTACTATAGTACAATCTATGTGGTGTGAATAGATGAGTTGAAGTCAAACACCACACAGAATCTTCCGGTCAAAGACCAATGATGAAGACCTGTTACTAAGAGAAAGGAATATTTTCATTGAATTATGTAATATCGAACATATTGAAAGGAGTTTCTAAGTCAAATTAATGGATATTGAGTTGACTTCGACAGGAAGCGACTTGTCGCAGGAGGGTCTTGATGTATCCCTCATCAATGACACGAAATGAGTATAAAAATTTGAAATAAATGATGTTTATGTAGGGTTGATTTAGGAGTGGAAGGCTTGAATGAAGTCTTGGTATTGTAGAAAATGTAAAATGAAGGAATTTTCCTGAACATATCAACAACACTATATGGAGTTGACAGCATTGACTAAAAACGGATTATGAATGCTTTTGATATGATGTGATTAACGAAAGAGGAAAGCATATTTCCAACCTAATAGTCATAGCGATGAAGTGAAATATTGTCATGTTCAAGAGCAACTCGTTACCATTAATAGGTTAAGTGCCCTGTATTCCCAATTTTCTCAACCATTTATGCTTAGTGCCTCTTTATTTTTGACAATCTTGAGGAGGATAACATATGATTGATCTATAAGTTCATCCTTCATATGAATCCTTCTCAATATTTTTAATGAACCTTGAGAAGGAGTGGTTTGGTCCCATCATATTTGATGAGTCAAATATTGTTTGATGATTTTACGAGTCCAACGAAGGTGTAACTCAACTTCTCTTTCATGTTTAGAGAGTTTGAAAAAGAGGCAAAAAGGAAAAATCCAAAGGTTCCTTTTCGTAAATTTAGTCCCTTGAGTCTGAAAAAGCATAAAACGATACTAAGGAGAACCTTTTAGTCATGTTCAACTAAAGTATTCCTTTCCAGAAAAGGGTTAAATGTATACTAAGTTAACATATTTTTATTTACTTTAACAAGTTTGAAGAGACAAGTGCTTGCCAATATTTTCATGTTTAGGGAGTCTGAAAAGAGATAAAAGAGGGCTTTGGGGGGTTCCTTTTTTGGAAGTTTACAGAGCCCAAAATTTTTATAAAAGTGTGACATTTCATCAAAATGACCTGTATTGAAATTAAAATTTACATCAAATCCTTCAATTAACCATTAACCTACTCAGAACATCACAAATTATTGAAAGTGTATGCCATATGGTAAAATTAGGTCAAAAATATTACAAATATATTAAAATAAGAATTAAATTGACAATAGATAGGAAACAGTAAAAACATTTTTTACCATTTTCATTTTACCACTTTTGAGTGAGCTCTGAGTGCATTTTACCCTCAAACTTCAGCTGGTGATTACATCCAATCTAGTGGACCATTTCAAGCACCGTCAGTTCCATCTAAGAGATTTATCCTTTCTCTTTCTTTTCACAGTGTCCATTTTTCATTTCATTCAATTTTTTGAGAGTTTTCAACATCTTAGTTTGTAGGTTTCTGTGGAGTGGTTTTTGAGAAATTGAATTCAGATGATCCACAGTTTTCTTCATTCTTTTGTCGACGTTTCGAGCCTATACCAAGACTCATCATCAGGACTTTTGATATACAGAGAGGAGAAAAGCAAGAGATAAATAATGTCAAGGAGGGCAATGTGTGTAAGCCGACTTTTTATTTTATCTTAATTTACTTTATTTATTTATTACTAATGTCTATTATGTTATTATATTTATTAATTAATTTAAGTTATTATTGTTTATTCTTATATTAGTTTATTTATTGTTGTATTAATATTATTCACTTATATATTTAATTGTATATATTGAACTCATAAAATTTTATTTTATGTATTATGTATATGTTTTTATATTTTTTTGTTTATTATATCCATTTATATAGTGTATACTTGTATTTAATTAATCTTATTTATATTAATTAATTTTAAGTTTATATTTTATTTATATTTTATCTTATTCTTATAATTGCATTAATTTTATTCTCCTAATTGTATTAATTTCCCGGTATTATTATTAGTTTTTATGTTAAATATATCGATTAG
>APFE030387199.1:58030-71402 GCA_000404065.3 Pinus taeda
AAAATATGAGATTATATTGTTGTTTCAAAGGGAGGTGAGGGTTTTTAGGTTAAGGGGGAGGATTTTAATTAAGCTGCTAAATATTATTGTTCATTGAGGAACCAACTAGATGAAAGGGTTAGAATATTTATAGACAGGGAAGATGGGGGGAAAAGGGTGGAAAGGTAGGGAAAGTTTAATCTATGGGGGAGAGAAGAGGATTCCAGTTTTTACTGATTTCTAAGCCTCCATCTCTATTAAGGTTTTGAGGGTGTTTAATGATCTCAATGGCTTCACGAACTTTACGTTTGAAATGGTGTTTTTCATTCGCAATAACCTTAGTGTCTTCTAGGCAAATATGATGGTTTGTTTTACCAGCATGCTCAGCTAAGGCTGAGGAGCGAGTTCTTTCTTTACGGATGTCCGCACTGTGCTCCTTGAGCCTAATGTTTACAGACCTGCCAGTTTCTCCTATATATTGTTCTCCACAAGAGCAGTTGATGATATACACACCTTTTCGCTACAGCTGCTCTTGGTTGTCCTTAACTGATCTCATTCTCTGCTTGATGGTTGATAAGGGTTTGAACGAAGTTTTGACATCTTTCTTTTTTATAACTTTGGCAAGCTTGTCAGTGACACCTTGGATGTATCGGAGGTAGGCATTAGAATTCATGGGGTTAATATATTTGTTCGCATTGTTTCCGGTCTTGGCTTTTTGGATGGCTTTGAGGATGCTCTTGATATTGTATCCTAGGTTGGCAAAAGTTATTTTTAGGTAAGTGATCTCTTCTTCAGCATGGTCATGATCTGAGATTCTCCAAGCTCTAGTGAATAGGGTTTGCAACACACCCATATTTTGGGTTGGACGGTGATGTGAATTGGCATGGAGGTAGTTATCTGTATGAGCCTTTTTCTGGAATACCTTATGACCTATGGAACCATCCTCCTTTCTTATGAGGAGAATGTCCAAGAACGATATGCAATTATTCTCTTCTGTCTCCATTGTGAACTTAATGTCATTTGATAAGTTGTTGAGATGGTTCAAGAAGTTTCTAAGTTCATTATCACCATGAGGCCAATTGATGCTGGTGTCGTCCACAAACCTAACCCAGTACTTAGGCTTTAAAGGGTATGAATCAAGTGCCTTTTTCTCAAATTTTTCCCCTAGGCCCATCGCACCTTCTCTATATCGAAAGGTGGATTGGGTCTACCTGATTCACATTGGGAAGAGTGGCCCAATGCACCTACCAAGAAGGTAAAGTGCACTAGGGCACTCTTTCCACTAAAGGGTAGGTGCAATGGGCATAGTTGAAGAAACATTTTAATATTTTTGAGCAAGATTTTTCTCAAAATTTTGCACAAGAATGATTGCAAGTGTTTTTCTTGTGATTTTTCAGATATTCATTGAAACAAAATGGTTTTAATCTAGAGAGAAATATAACATGAGTCCCAATATTTGGATGCTAACAATGACCCAACAACAATACAATATTTAAGGAATTTTGGACTCCTTAAGTTTTTCTAGCTTCCATGCATGAGAGCTTAACTTGAGTTACTAGAATATCTAGTCAGGGAATGGGATATCCAAGGAAAGTGATTAAGGATTGGGGAACATACTCTTAGGATAGAGGTATATGACATTTATTTTATAACAAGGTTGTCTTGGAGAGGAGCTCCTATCTCATTATCTGAGATTAGAAGGAGTGGTGAAATTTTCAAGGATTAGGATGGGAAGATATAGATTAAGGATGTGATCCAACTTCCTCTCAAGATGATATTTTTGATTATTTCTCAGTTGGCTGGTAGTGTCACTTTTCATTTGGATTCCAAGTCCCAAATGTAATATGCATTGGAATGCATAGAACTCTCTTTATTTAACTAGAGTAATGGAGTGTTGGAAAATTTGAAGGAAAAAATCAATAGGGAAAAGGATGGGTGACTGAAGAAATTTGGACATGGTTCCATTATGATATCATTTTCTCTAGAAAGCATACCACTACTTTGACCTCAACACATTGCACTAGAGATTCTAGGTCCTATAGTTCCACAGATGAGGCAATGTGTAGATCTCATGTTAGATCATGCAGGTGCATCTTCGATGAGTTTCACTGCCCATTTCTTTCGATGGGTGCAGGTGAAACTCATTATGATTAAGGACTATCTATATGCTAGAGCTAATTTCCAAGGAGATCAAAATCTTGTTTGACCTAAAGGCGAGCAATGGGATGATATAGGTAAAATAATGTCATTTTGAATAATTTTAATTTTTGGGAACTTACAATTTTATTTATGTTTTTAATGCATAATAAACTAACTATCAATTACACATGCAGATATTGGACCAGTACACCTCGTAGGCTCTTCATATCTTCAGTGATAGGGAGAGCCACAACTTGCATCAATTGGAATTGTTGTCTGAGAAAAGGATGAGATGTTTGATCTCAGCATAGTTGAGACTCTTGCCAATTTAGAATGACATGTCAAGGGTTTGACCCATAGTGTACTAGATACTAGTGTCAATGAGATCCTCATGTGGTTACATTGATATACTATTGGAGTACCAGAGCGAATTATTTGAATGTTTTATAAGGTTTGTAGCACAATTATCTGTTATTGTGAACATCATCTAGAATAGTCTACTAGGAGGCCTTAGAGCCATATTTTCTATACACATATTTTGATATTATAGGTCGTGTGTCGATATGTGTCTCAGACACAATTTTTGTAAAACCAAACTCTATATATACAATTACCTATGGACATTTCCTATTTTCTCTATTTCCTTGTTAAATATATGATGTTGATTGAAATTTTTACATGTGTTGCGAAAGTCTATCTAAAATATAATTGCATAATTAATCAGTTAATGTGTTTATACTTATAGGAATATGTGGATATTGAATGCAATCGACATGTTGTTCTAGAAGGCAAACCCTTAAAAACAAGCAAGGCATTGTTGGACTTCATATTGAATAAACATTATTCAGATGTAGTACTATGAGTTGTGGGTCAAATTTTACTACCAAATAGTGAATTCCACATGAAATAGCATCAGACAACAATTTGATCAATGCACTATACTCAACGATATTATTAGATGAGCAACTGATACAAATCCCTTGTAAACTCACTAACTTTCCTTTTGGAGCATAAATAGCCCATGTTGTAGAAGGAAGGTTTTGAGTACTATGACTAGCACCATCAACATAACCAACGTATGGCCAAAGGAACATTGATGTATTCAAATCAAATGTAATCCATGATTAATAGAGATGGTAGGAAACTTTGAAGGAAACACATTGCTAACACACTAACATGCCTATACATTACGAACACAGTGACTGTGGAAAGATAATCTAGGTATAGTATTTTTTAAGGTACAACCTATTTTGTATCTACACTAAAGGTATTCCATAAAAATCAATGAGCTCATAGGCCCCTTTCGTAAGTACATGTTTGACTATTTATGAGCCTAGCGACATTGGTTCGAGCTTCGCAACCCCTAACGTATCGGCTTCTTGATCATACAAAAGGACTAGATCACTTTCTGAAAAGGAACGTGGTTTAACATTATTGAAATATTGTGTTGTGATGTGTTTCTTGTGGGCCTCATTCGCCATTGCATCTCACTGGGTTTCATCTAAGCATGTTATATGTAAAAAATTCTCTTCTTCTATGGAAGTTACAGGGGGAATTTCAATGAAAAGCTTCAAAGATGGAATCTGGCATTTAATGGGAAGGAGTTCCTCTAGACCATACACCAACTGAAAGGGTTTGAATCCAGTTATAGTCTTGACAAATGTTCAGTATGCCCACAAATCTACAAAAAAGATGAGGTGCCAATTCATTTTCTGAATCCCTATCATGCATTGTAGCATTGTTTTCAAAACCTTGTTAATGACTTCTACTTTCCCATTGGCTTGTGGGTAATAGGAAGTCGAGATATCATGTTGAAGGCCCAACTTGGCAGTAAGGTCAGACATCATGTGATTTTAAAAATGTTTCCCATGGTCTATAACAATAGCTTGTGACACACCAAATCTAGCAATGGAATGATTAAAAAGAAATATTGCAACTATTTCATTGGTGTTGTTATATATAGGCATCGCTTCGACCCATTTGGTAAAATAATCTACAAAATGTATGTCATCGAGTTGCAATAATAAATTACCATAGTATTCTGAAGTAGAATGTTGTGGTGAAATATTTGGACAACTTGGAAAACTTCCAAAGCTAACTTTTCTACATGAGTATATTTGATTTCAGTGTCATTTAAATTTTGACTCAAATAATAGATTTGATGTTCATTGCTTAAGTCATCTTCTTGGACCAATACCATATAAATGGTAATAATAATTGCAACAAGATACAAGAAATAATGACGTTGATAATTAGAGGGATACAACAATGATTCATGAAATATAACATCTTTCAAGGGATCAAAAGCATTTTGGGTGGTATCATCCCAATGGAAGGGAACCCCTTTCTTAAATAGGCAAGTAAATACTTTCGTCAATTTTGCATAGTTTGGGAAAACATTCCATAGAAATTTAGCCTTCCCTTGGAGGCATTGTAACTAAACAAGTGAGGAAAGTGTAGGAAAATAAATGATCACATGTGCTTTGAGTGGATCGATATGGATTCGTTGATTCAGCATGATAAAGCTAAGAAGTATACCGGATTTGACACAATACACGCATTTGTGCGGAGTTAACCTGGTATTGTAATGATGACAACATATGAAAATAACCTTGAGATGAAACAGATGATCCTCACGATGTTTGGAGTTGGAAGGTAAATCATCCAAATAGGGATGTAAAATGTGCTTGATATTATGGAAGAGATAATTCATTTCCTTTTGGAAAGTTTCATTGTCATTCTTCAAACTGAAGGGGAACTTATGATAAGAAAACATGCCTCATGGATAAATAAATGCAGTTTTATGTTGGTCCGATGGGAGTGTGTCGATTTGATTGTAATCAAGAAAACCATCCATGAATGAAAAAACTTCACTTCCATCACAGTGATCAACAATTTGGTCGATAAATGGGGTTGGGTAATTGTCTTTAGTAAAAACATGTTTAATATCTTGATAGCTGATGCATACTCCAAACGTTCCTTGTTTCTTCATCGTAGGGACTATGTTTGAGACCCAATCAGTGAGAAGAATGGGGTAAATAAAACGAATATGCAAAAGTTTCTCAACCTTTGCTTTAATCATAACAACTTTTTTAGGTGAACCAGATGTAAGCATTGTCGAACAGATTTAGCATCTGGATAAGTTTTGATCTAATGTATTATGATGTTGGATCAATACCTAGCATCTCCTCATATGTACAGGAACAAATGTCATGAATTATTGAAAAAGGGATTTATAAATATTTACCTCATCAAGAGAACAAGATGCACCAACATGGACATTTTCAATAACTTCAAGTTTAATCAAAATATTAAGAGGAATGGTCTCTTCAATATTCACTAAATTATTCTTAGAATCAACACCATGAATGGATATTGAATCCTTAAATTTCTTAGTAGTATTGGTTGAATAAATATATGCAATATTATTCTCAAGGTTTTCGGGCAAGGAGGAACGATGATAGTTATTGTCCTACTGTACATCATTTGACACCATGATTTCCATGATGCTTCCATCAATAGAGAATGCACTAGAGGAAGGATCAAAAGATGAACCAAAATATTCAGAGTGATCAACCCAATATATCAAGGAATCAAAATTAGAATGTGTCGAACAAACCAAATAGATTTCTTCGTATTCAAGATGAACGAGGCTAAGCGACATGCGGTCACCAAATTTATTAACAATAGAAATGTATTTACTAATAAAAGATCAAATGGAATAGTACAAGAGGATATCATGTTGACAAAGGTAACTAGATTGGGAATTTTAGGAGGAGGGAGTGAAAAAGTTCCAATCAAAGAGGAATATTTTAGCAATCCAACTCTGAAATGTTTGTAGGACTATGGGGATTCACCCACAATTGCAATGCTTCTAGTAGTTTGAGAATTATTGGAAAAAAAGGTAAGATGATCGATGGCATCGATGACCCCCTAGTGAGGGAAATTGATCATCCTAAAATAGTTCAAAACGACAGTTTCCATGGCATAAATCCATGTGCAGCCCAATAAAAGGTTATAATCCAACAATCCATCTATAACTTCAAATTCTATTGAAAGCATTTTCACAGCTAATTCTACTTGCAATGTATTTAAATCTATGTAAGGTTTAAAATATCTTCCATTAGAAGCTTTAAGAGTATTGGGTGATTGAATAAGTTGAGGAGAACCAATAGTCTTCCAACAAGAAAGTGACATGATACAATTTGAAGCACCTTCTTCCACAATTTGCCAATGGGTAGTCTTACTTTGAACAACAAATTGGATCATAAATGCCAGTTGTGGAGGAAGTTTCGGATTTTTATTCTCCTGATTCAATACCACGCGATTTGAATACAATGGATTTATCCCTCCAATTGATGCAAGTAAAGACCTCTTTTGGGCAAGACAATTCTACAATAACTCAAGAGTTGACATAGCAAAAGGAGCTTTGACCAAGTCCTCAACTATATTATAGTTCTATGTAGATTTCACACGAGGAATAATTTTCATTTGTGAGTAATTCCTTTGGGAGGTTTAATATATAATTTAATCAGTATCACATTTGGAGAAGGATCTGAAGTAGATTGAGTAAAATTGGTAGGTTGATCAGTAGCCTTACGAGAAGGATTCATATTACGATAGTCTTTATTTCTCGTAGCCACCATGATCTCGTCCTTATGTTTGGTGGAAGATAACATCATAACCTAGGAAAAGAAAGTTTGATCTCGTGAAACCATATTTGTCTCTTGATTTGGAAAGGGATTTGTTAACATAATAGGCACATTAGATAATGACTTTAGGAATTGATTAACTTCCACCCGATGTGGATAGTCCTGAGTAAAATTTTCCTCATTACAACTAAGGCAAGGATAACAAGGAATTCATTTGTCCTCAAGATACTGGTTATTTTTTTTTTCCTATGAAGAATTATATTTTCTCTTCTTTCCTTTTCCTTTCTTCTTACTTTTAGGTTGCAGAAATTTTCCCTTTGTGGAATGAATGGACTTGATCTTGGAAGTAGTTTCAGGAGCAACAGAGGATGGGTTTTTAATAGAGATAGTAGGGGATGAACCAAATAGTTTACCCACTGTCTATTGACTATGAAAACCAATCACACCATCAACAACATGTGATTCTTTAGTGGGAAGTGGTGGAAAAATATCATGTGGTCATGATGCATTGGATATCTTGTCATAGAGCATGCCATATTGAGTATAAATCAAATCAAGGTATTGGGCATGAGAAATGACTTGTTCTTTAGTAACAACTCTGCCTTTAGAAACATCTTCAGTTATGGATGGTAAAAAATATTTGATAAACCATCCATCCAATAATTAATCAGGAATGAAAGTTTTGACCAGCCAACATTGACGCCTCCATTCATGAATATGATCAGAAATATGAGTGGAGTTAGAATTTTTCAAAGAGGTCAAAAGTTCAATTCTAGTTTCATGTTAGGCAAGTAATTGAAAATGGGTTAGAAATTTAATTGCCAAGGCATTGAAGTTGTTAAATGAAGCTCATGGAAATTCAACATACTACTTAACTTTGGTACCAGTAAGAATCCTTTGGAAAAGCCGTAAATAAATTGAGTCATCATTGGAGGAGCTGGATGAACACCATAAATGGTAGGTCATAACATGAGTGGACAAGTCTTCTCCAGGATTTCCATGGAATTATGGGATATCGCTCGACAATTTGGTAGGAATGGCCAACCACCAAGGAGAATGAAAAATAGGGTCATTCGTTAGTCAGGTTAAATCTGGTAACTCGAGGGTTGCCACGAATGGAAGCTACCTATTAAAGTCTGGTGGAGGATATCCTAAGTATGACAGAATGGGTTGAGAAACTAGAATTTGCATTTTAGGGTAAGGAGGATTTTGATAACCATGATAAACATAGTTTGGATGTTTGTTGAGAAGTGCAACATGAAAGTATCAATTTGATTTTTCCTTGGTCAAATTCAGAGGATTCGAATTTCCACATCAACAGAAAACTTGGATGGAGTTAACTTGTGTGACATGGCTCTTTTCACTCATTTAGCTCAGTAAATTCAAGATAGAGGGCTTGGAGTATAGTTAAGAAGATATGATTTCTAAATTTTAGTACTCCAATTTAGTTATATCGAGTTGAGTTTAGTTGAACTAGTTTTAACAATTGGAGGAACTAGTGGAAGGCCAGTTGTGCAGTGGGACAATAGTCTAACTCAATGATCATCTAGTTAATTTATCAATCAACCCAAAATAGCTATTGCATGTAGAGATTTTGATTTCCCCATTTGTGGTGGAGATTCCAAGGTAATGTAACATCAGTTGTAGAATAGTCTTGAGTGTATAGGTGTTACATGTAGTTAGACGATCAACCTTGGGAATTACACAATCAATTGGATAAAATTCCTAAATAAAAGGGGACTAATTCCTCAGGATTTGCACAAGGAAATAGGGGCTCAATGTGAGATAGAAATTGACTAAGTTTGGGTTAGAGCTTCTCATTGAGCAAAGAGAGGTTATTCACTCGTAGGTTGAGCTTAGACAATGCTAGCAATTGTAATGTTTCTCTATTCATCTGATTTAATGCAAGCAAACTTAAGGGGTTTCTTTAGTAGTTGTTTTCCGATAGAAAAATACCTTGCATGTGTGTTATTTCTTATTGAATGTTTGAGATTGTTGTTCTAAATTGTGAATTAATGTCTACAGATTAGTAGAATAGAATTGTGTCTTTTGATTTAGATTAAAATTTATTGATTAGTTTCAATTCTACATCGTATAAAAGTGAGATTCACACTAGAATAAGAATTTCGAAGTTGTTTCTCAGGAGGTTCGAATTTGTAGCTTCAATGTAACAGGATCTCTTTAGAGTTAGGAAAATGATCTTCAACAGGATGAGATTAGAGGATGCCTTGGAAGGGAATTTGAATTTAATTGCATAGAAGGATCGCATGGAGGTTGTGCTGGATGAAAATGGATTACTAGAATATATCAAGAAAAATATTGCAAAACCACAGGAATCTGATGCACACAAACTAGCCCAATGGAAGAAAGATATAGCCAAGGTGAGGAGAATAATCTTAGAGGGAGTGCAAGACCACGTTGTATCAAATATCCATGAGAAAGAAACTACTTTCTCAATGTGGAAGGCAATGACCAAGCTGTTTGAGAATAACAATGACCACAGGAAACTGGCCCTCGAAGATAAACTTAAAAATATCAAGATGTAGAAGAATGACACTATCCTATTGTATCTCAACAAATTTACATAAGTTCATGATGAGCTTGGAGGGGTTGGTGTGAATGTTTTAGAAGAGGACCTAGTGACCCTAGATCTTCTAGGACTTCCCAAAATTTGGTATAACTTACAAGACTTGGTGAATGGGAGGGAGAAATTACCAAATTGGGAATGCTTATGGTTTGATTTGGTACAAGAAGAGATCAAGCAGAATACTAGAGATGGAACCTCATCCAAGGGTGAGGATGAAGAAAATTTTTCATTGGTTGGAAAGGGAAAGTAGGGCAAAGGGAAGAAATCTCAAACTAAACCAGAATTCAGCCATGGGGGTAAGAAGAAAGACTTATCAAAAATTAAATGTTTTAATTGTCATGAATTTTGGCACAATGCTACAAAGTGTCCACACAAAAATTCTGGAAAGAATATCTTAGGAGGAGAAGCAAGTAAATATTTGGCTTCACAGTTCAATTTTGACTTCACCCTTATTGCATGCATGACCAACAATATGATGGGGAGTGTGTGGTACTTGGACTCAGATTCCTCGTTCCGTGTGACATGGTGTAGATATTTTTGCAATGACCTAGAGGAGAAATATCTATAGATGCATATTGAGCTTGGCGATGATGTAATATACAGTTCTACCAAGATTGGTACAAGAACCTTTCAGAGGGAGTTGGAATCCCCTCTTCGCCTTAAAGATGTCATGTTTTTTCTAGGCATAAAGAAGAATCTAATCTCTGTAGCAATTTTGGAATACCATGGTTATGATTTGATCTTCAACAAAGGGAATGAATTCCTGAGACACATAGCCACTAGATAGGTGAAGCAGATCAGGGTTCAAGTAAAGAACCTGTACAAGTTGGATGTGGAATGTTGTGCTGCATTAAGCAGTAAAGTAGATAAAGTGCGGAGCCCCGATGTTGGTGAACTATGGCAAAGGAAATTGGGCCATTTTCATCATGGTGTCCTGGCCTCCCTAAAGGATCACTTGAGAAGTAGGATGTATGCAAGGGTTGTAGCTTGGGGAAGTACGTGAAATACAAATTCCATGAGCACAATAACAGAGAAAATGCAGTATTAGAAAGAGTCTGCTTTGATATTTGTGGACCTTTTTCAACAACCTCCACTTCCAAACACAAATATTTTTTTGTTTCTATTGATGATTTCTTAAGGAAGTGTTGGATCTTCTTCATGCGGAAGAAGGATGAGACATTATCAAAGTTTGTAGAATTCAAGGCACTAGTTGAGAAAGAAACCGAGAAAAAGGTGAAGGATATCAAGAGCGACAATAGAGGTGAGTATGTTTCAAATGGATTCAAGGAGTTATGTGCAAATTAAGATATTAAAAGAGAGATAAAAACACCCCACAACCTAGAACAGAATGGGGTAGCTAAGACAAAGAACATAAGCATTGTTGGAGCTACAAGAGTTATGATACATGACCAAGGCCTACCACTGCATTTGTGGGAAAAGGAATGTAACAAAATAGTCTACTTAAAGAACAAAATTCTTCATAAGGTTCTTGTTATGATTACACCAAAGGAGGCTTTCTTGGGGAAAAAGTTGGATGGGCCTCACTTCAAGATTTTTGGAGCCTCTGTTTACTACCATGTCTCCATATATTCGAGGAATAAGCTTGAGCTAACAATAGAGTTGGGAGATTTTTTGACCTAAATTGAAATGCTACACAATTACCATTTGTACTTACCTTACCTCAGAATGATAGCGATGCAAAGGGATGTGATGAGCCTTAGTATTGCAACAAGAATGTTGCAACTCCCAAGACTACCAACTTTAATAATCAACTTGGGGTTCATATGACACTATATGTGCAGCATAAAATGCGTCCTTCCTGTGTTGTCATGATGTAATGGAGTGAATCTAATGGAATCAAAGCCTAAACTAATTTCAGAAATGGAAATGTTACTTTGAAAAGAAACTAACCCTAGGCAAGAACAACAATTCGTAATTGAAATCCTAGGAGCATGAATTCAAATAAATAGGCCTAATATACGTTGCAAAAAGGCATGCCATAATTGATTTTTACTCTTCCTCAACCATTGATTTATATTATAGGGGTCATGATTCAAGCCTAAGATATAAAAACCATTTTTTTTTAGCAAATCTGGGCAAGTATATATGTGCTAGAAGAGTGCTACAGGAAGTTACAGGCTCCTACAGGAAGTTACAAATTTTCTACAAGAAGATATAATTCACCGAATGACCAACAAAATCAAATCAAAATTGGATGGGACAATTTTTTTTACTGAATAGAGTGTCTTAAGTCTCCATTCCAAGTGGAATCACTTAAAAATATCCTTGTTAACACATGCTAAAAAATAGCAGAAAATTACTAGTCTAAAATCTAGAAATATGAGAACTAATGAGCTAGTTAATCTATCATGCCTAACCTAATCAAGTGAAATTCGAATGGGGTAAATTTTATTATTAACTTGGATTTTTCAGTGATCTAATTCAAGTGAAATAAAATTATTTCAAGCTCATTAGAATGTTCTAAAAAAATAGAAGAAAATTACTACTATTTTCCACAAGGGACTTAAAAATTTAGATTTGGGAATAAGAAAACAATTCCAAGTAACCCAATGATTACTATGACCTTCCAAAGATGTTCCAAGGATGAAATCATTATTTTGATCCTACAAAATAACTTACTTCAACCATTCAACCCAATCCTACAACAAAAATTCATCAATACTAAATGGAGAAATAGGAAAAATAAGACCAAGAGATGCATGTGAATAGGAAGTGAAAAGAAGAAAATTAAATTATACAAAAGGGCTCTGAGGCTCTTGAGATGGCCAATCTCAAGGAAAATAAGATTCCTATGAAGTATACCACTTCTAGAAGTTGAAAATGGTACCAAACCTCATTATTTCCATCAATGCAATTACATCCGTGCAAGAAATGAAAGTTGAGCTACAAAAACACAAGTTTTCTCCACAAGAGGACTAAGAAAAACCAACCCCTAGAGGAAAATTCGAATCGATACTTATAAAAATGATTAGGAATCATTATCCATGAAAGGAGGAAGCTTTCCCATCTAAAATCCCTCAAATAGTGGATATGGTTCCCAATACTAGGAATCTGCATTAAGTGACGAGGAACACATTCCTAGATTTTCTCAATCATTGCAACTCTAGAATTTGTGCATGATTTCATGATATCTTGTTGATGTATTATCGAATATTGATCCTTCTATAGTAGGGAGCCAGGCCATAAATTACCTCCTCCAAATCTTCATAATTTGCCGAATATTCTCATAATATTCCACAAAAATAAATAATATACAAATATGTAATTATCCATAAACCTTCCTAATGAACATATTAAAGTTAAAATATGTTATCTAATACAAAAAGAAAGGTTTAATGTTATGAGGGATGGTCATATGGGCCTTAATTTATTTCTAATTTAGAGGCCCATCATACCCCCTGCTGAAAGTGTTGCTCATCCTCTTAGAAACTTAGGGACCTCATTGTGCCTCATTCATGGCCCTGATGGCCTATCTCTTGTACATTCTGTTATCACTCAGGTTGTTCCCTGCTTCCTAAAGGGAATACGGCCGAGGTAACCACTGACCAATCTTGTAGTTAGAGGTCCTAGCCTACCTGCAACCAGAGAGGGAACTCTCTTTATATTTTAGCTTTGTTTGATGAATGTTTTAGGCTAGTTATGATGCACTGTTTGTTTTGAATTTGGTGGGTTGATGAATTCATATAGAACTAAGGCACAGATTTATAGGACAGTTTGTTCCATTGGGCAATGGAGTTGAGGTATTTGTGCTTTTGAAAGTGGATGTGTGAAGACAGAGTGTTGTTGCAGAGCAAGTTAGGCATGTGTGAAACAATTTATCAGATTTGTTGGTGAACTTGGGGAATTAGTAAGTGAAAGGCAGATAAGAATCTTTCACTATGCTAATGAAGAAACATGAAAGTATTGCTTAAGAGCAGTTAAGAATTCTTAAACAGTATTCACCATGTTAGGATAAGTTTAGACATGAGCAATTAAGAATTCATATCCATGGCTA
>APFE030387199.1:94759-108392 GCA_000404065.3 Pinus taeda
TACATCCAGAGCAGCTGGAGTGGCCATTGTCTTGCTTTTGCTGGTGGTTTACTGTGTTTCAAGCTTGATGTGAATGCTGAGGAATGGCTTACTGCTCTCTGTTTGCAGTGAGTAGTTTGGCAGTGCAAGGAGGCTGTCACAGGCTTAATGAATCTGTGGAGCACTCTGTTTTGGGGAACCAGAGTGTTTTTGAGCTAGTTAGCTGGTTATTTGCAGAGAATTCCTTTAGCAGGGGTGAGGGAAATGTTAATTTAATCTTCTAGCTGGTAGCTCGGCTTCTTTAGTTTCTCTCCACAGAAAAAATGGTGAATTTCACAGAGGGTCGTGGGTTTCTACGAGACTTTCGTCGCGCAGGGGTTTCAGTGGTTTTTTAAGTAAATTCCAGTGGTGAATTTGATAATGTGGGTCCTTTAGTAGGGTTCTTTAAGCAGGAAAATAGGATTGCAAGGAGAACAGTGGACAAGAGAGGATGCCTGCAGCAAATACCTGGTTTTAATGGCGTATGAGGCGTTTGCACCGGTCGAATTTGCTGGATTGCAGGTAGTTGGGTTGATAATGAAGGCAGCAGCAACTTTGGTGGATAGCTTTTGCTTTTCGACCATTGTAGGTTGAATTTCGCTTTTAGAGGAGCTCCAAGTGTCGTAAAAAACAATGCGAAATAACAGTTATTTGATGCCTTTTTATGCATTTTGGCATATTGGCGCCTTTTTGTGATGATGTCATGCTGATGTCATCATGGGCCCGGGTACAGATAGGTGATGTGGCAGGTGACGTGGGTGCCTAGGTGGCACTGACATGGTGGCAGGGTGGACAGGGCGACGTGTTGGCCAGGGGTGACGTGGAGGCCTAGTGGCGGCAAAGCGGGGTGACGTCACACTGACGGGGGCGTGACGTCAGCGCGGAGGGTAGGGTGGTAAGCGGTCTCCTCGGCGGGGTCTTGGGCGGTAAGCGGTTTGGAGGGGGGGGCAGCGAACAGCCCGGGCGCTTGACGTGTGGCGGGGGTACGGCAGCAATACCACCCATACCCCGGACACAAAAGGTCGGGCAGTTATGTTGGGAGATCGACCACCCACCATAGGATGGGCGGGGCAGAAGATCTAACGGTGGGCGGCAATCTTAATGTGACAGCGCGTTAATAGTGGGAGACCCGCCCAATTATATAATTAATGTTTAATAAATGGGGCGCGGGGTGGTTTTAGAACATTAGGTTATGGGTTTTTTGGGTTTAAAACACACATTTTATTAAATGTTTCTCATTTAAAACTTTATAATAAAATGGGTTTAGGGCAGAGGAAAGGGGGATAAGGGAAAATGAGGGTGGGGAAATTGATTTTTTGCCTTTTAACCATAGTTTTTTGCCAATCCCATAGTTTTTAGGATGATTGAGGGCTAATACTAACCCTTGAGGGGTTAATATTTCCCAAGGAAGGGATATTTAGCTATAGTGCTAAGGGGAGGGTATTTATAGATTTTTTTGGGAGATTTTCATTGGATTGTAATAGACTTAGGGGAAGGGGGAAGTTAGGGAGCTAGATAATATGTTAGTGATTAATATGGGTTGTGAGGTGAATGAAGGGGTAAAGCCAAGTTTTAATAAGTGAAACTTAACTTAGGATTTTGAGGAATAATGAAAATGATGAAAAATGATGTTTTTACACAAGAAATGTGGCTTCTTTTCATGCTTGAACTGCATGGTTTGACCAAGTAGTTTGTGATACAATGAAGTGGGACTGGACACCTGAGCAGACCTCAAGGTCTTTGGGAGTGTTAGTAAAAATGAAGTTTGGGGGAAACTGGGGAAGTTAGACATGCTTCCAATGCTTTTCCTCCACTCTTTGTCTTTGAGGCCAATACCCTGAGTGGCATAAGTTTTTGCACTTAATAGGCCAATTGGTGATGGCTCTCCATTTCTGCAACCTTGCACTACTTACCCATCCTAGTAATCCTAACATTTTTTCTTCATTAAAGTGGGTGCACTTGAATTAGCAGACCCTGATCTTCGTCTTTTTCTTTTGACTTCCCTCCTATCTAATATCTACCCTTATTTCTTGCAAGGCCCGAGATTAAGCAGTTGGGCACTTTTATTTCTCTACCTAGCTAGTCATCTGCCAAGCTTGAGCTGTTTGGTCAGGGAACATTCTCTATTCTGAAATAAGCAATTTAACCATGGCATGGTCCAGTTTAGATTGTTGGGCCATCCATCAAATGTGATTAGTAGCAGTACTTGGAAATCATGACACTGCCAAATGAGCTTAGTAGTGGCATTTTGACTAGCCACTTTCCTGGTCTTTACTTTGGGGTTCATTTTCACTTTTCTCTTGACCACTTGATTTTCTTGCCCTTTGATTATTCTTTTAAGGCATACCCTCTTTTCATTTTTTATGTACACAAAATATGGAACCTTTGTAGCCTGCAATGATGAACATATTTATCCCTTTCACTGTCAATTATGAAAGATGAAACCTATTGGTATAGGAACCTAACACATTCCTCAGTCCTTTCCCTTAAGAAGTTTGGCTGGAAGTTCTCAAAGGACAAGCACAAAATGTAGTTGTTCTTTTCATGATTGTTTAGAATTGCTTCAAGCACAAAAACATAACTTTCTTGATTGTGTAACTTCCTGTAGTAGCGCAACTCTTTTTTCTCCTATACCAGTGCATAATCCTCTTCTAGCTAGTCAATCTTGGATCCCTAGGTGTTTGGATATCTCTATGAGGCTTGATATAATTCCCCTTAACTTGGAGGGAGGTTATTCCTTCAATCTACTCCTTATTTCCTTCTAATGCATCCTTTTGTTGAGGGAGGTTGAGGCCTTTGACCCATCCTTAGCTTATAAAACCCCATCTCTTATGCATAGACAACAAATTTCTAACCATAAAACACTCAAGAGAAGAGGTAAAAAATATTTCATACCTGTACCTTCCCATGGATCAAATTGTTGTAGGTGATTTCATGTTGTTGTTGGGCCATATACATCATGATATCCTAGTGCATGTCTTTAGAACTTGATTATACCTTCACTGATAGCTTTGCTTGTGTGTGTAGTTTCCTCTCCAATGTCTAGGCAACTTATGCTAGTAGAATTCCTTCCTAGTTGCACACATGGTTTCATCATGCTTCTATTGGTGGGAAAAAAAGATCTCAGAGATTTCTATTATGACTGAACAACTTTTCATAAGAGGAGTTACTTCCTGTAGCAACCTCTTGATCTTTTCTTCTAGTATTTAGCTGACATGGTGGTGTTAAGGGGAGTGATGAAAAACCATGTAAATAGGATTGGATTCATGAGCAGTTAACATGAAGAATTTAAAAATGGAGAATAATGCTCTCTGTGTTTCTTTTAGGCATGATAGAGTGAACATTTTGAGCAAGTTTTAGTGAAATGGAGTGGGTGAGTCATGAAAGTGGTGTTGGGGACCTCTCTCAAACGTCCCTTAAAAAAATGACCTTTTGATCCATTTTCCAATCGAATTTCCTCCTGTAGATTCTTCTCGACCATCATGTAGTGCTACAAGATCTTCTTGTATTGCTATAAGATCTTCCTGTAGCAATTCAAGACAACCTCCTGTAGTAGACTTGTTTTGTCCATATCTCCCAAATGGTAGACTGGATTGATTTGACATTTTCTGAGCATGTTGCCATCATCCATATGCACCTCCCCATAAAGAATCTTATCTAATGGATGTATGAATCCAAAAAAAAAATGGTTGTAGGTGATAGAGGTTGATTTCTCGAAAAGTGTGCATTTGGAGTTTGTTGAAATTGCTTGAGCATGTTACCATCATCCATATGCATCACCCCATGCAACTGCTCTGCAAATGGATGCAATGTTTTCAAGTTATGAAAAAATAATTTTCTGCTTTATGTATTTTGGCTTCCTATAGCAAAACAGAGCCTTCCTGTAGCATTTTAAGGCATCAATGAAAATGAATCAGAAAATATTGGGAATGATGGGTGGATGGTGGAAATACATGAGGGTGATCGAATAACATTTGGTCTTTTTATAGCATCTGAGAAAAGGAGGATAAAGTCTGAATTTGACTTCTTTTGACTAATCCTGTGATCAACTTTTCTTTTGCTAGCTAGCATCTTTTTGTTGCTTCCAGAGGTTGGAGAGTGTTTGGTGTAGTTTTGAAGAATATCTTAGACACCTCTTTCCCCATTTTTTATCATTCTCTCTCTCTCTAAACCAATTAACTTTATGTCCCACTTACCATTTTCGATGGTTATAAGAGCAGTCGTTTCTCAACATATTATTTTTCCATCTTTCATTAAATATCGAATGAAGTGATGTCTTTTTGAGATGGCTAACCAAGGTAATTGTGGAATATTTTTTCTAGTTATTTTTATTTTAGGTGTTGCCTACAACTAAGGACTACAGATGAGAAAATGTTGTCGTTACTCGCTATTACACTTCGAGAATTTGCAGTTACAGTGTGAATTTTTTATGTTACACCTCGAGTTGTTGTTACACCGCAACTGTCAAAGCCCGTGGTTTTTGTCTCCAAAGAGAGTTGTCAAGAATCATGAATGATCTATGGACAGTCAAAGGATCTCAATAGTTATGATATTGGAGATGGTGTAAATTGAATTGGTCTTTTATTGGGAAACTGTTTGTAACGCTTTCTATTTTTCTCTTAATATTGATCAGCATGAGAATAGTGAGATTCTCATGACTGATCTGTGCCCTAATTTTTGGGGCTTGTAAACTTTATAAAAAGGTTCAGTTCCATGGAAAGGGAACAAAAACAAAGGAAGAACATAGACATTTTGATCTTGTAATTTCCGGTCATTTTGAAAAAAAAACACTTATGTCGATGTTCATAGAGGTTTCATGTTGAGTTTTTAACTAGTTTCCATTTCATCCCTATGCCTTGCTAGGGAGGAATGGCCCTCCTCTTTAGTAGGGATTGTAGTAGTAGTAGATTAGTTGTTTGGTTTATCTTTCTTTTAATTGTGGGTTCATTAATGTTGTTGTATTAATTTTAGTAGTGATGCACTTTTGTTTTCAGATCCATTACATGTTGTTACGTAGGATTGGTTAGAACTATAATATTTAATTAGCTGATACAATTTTATTAATGATGTGTGGTGCACCTATTCTTTGAGAAAAACATGAAGTTTTATGAGTGAATTTCATTCCTGTAGAATGTTTTTTTAATTTCTGCATCAGTGCTTTAAGTTTTGCAATTGTTTTCAATAACATTTTCTTTCATTTCTTTCCCTAGTTGTTATGTATTGTCACAGATAGTGAAAACACCTTTGAAATAAATAGACTTACCATGTTTGACAATTAAATGCTTGCGGTTCAATCAAATTAAACAATGATTAAATCGACATAACATTTTAGCATCGTTGCCAGGGAAGGCAGTTGACGATATAATCAGCTAATGTGTTTTTTTAGTATAGTGTTTCTACGGCACATGTGATGGGGGTGTTATCTCCTGGATTGACCTCAGGCTGAAGGGAGGCAATTCCAGGGTAACCACAAACCAAGCTTAGCCTGGTCGCTAGCCCTACTAGGCCGAGAGAGGGCTCTCTCCTAATGGATCTCAGTCAATATGACTAGATCAAGAACAACATTTTATGCTAGGTATAGTAGCACAAAGGTTTTGATAGGTTTTGTTGGTGTTTTGTTCAATCAGATGGAGTTGGGCAATTTAGGTCTGGGAAACTAACTCAGAATTGCAGGGTGTTCTATGGGGCAAGGTAGGCATAACCTTTAGCACCTTAGGCTTGATGAGATGAATTGCTACACTGGTGAGGAGCTAAGAAGGGCATGAGAAGGTCATGAATCCTTCTTAAAGAACATAAAAGACATGGAATATTGGTGTTTTCCCAAGGCAGAGCATCAAAACATAATGGATTCCACCTATTTGAATTGAAAACATTCAAGTAGAAGAAATTACATGAGAGAGGCATACATGAAAACATAATAAAATAAGAAGAAACTTATGCTAAAGGCCATACCACAGGGATCCCATAAAAATAGCTACAACTTGATTTAGTTTCCTGCCAAACTACTACAAGATGATGTATATTCAACACATGAGCATCTAGCTGAATCCAAACCTTTCAAATGACCAAGAAAATACATGATATAGACATCAAAATCACTCATCCTAACCATCATGGGTCGAAACCATGAGAAAAGGATCTGTTTCAACCATTTCTAATCAAGGAACTGGAATCTAGGCAATCAAACCACTTGCCTTTAAAAGAGGGGAAACTGATTCATTACCCTAAAAACCACTTTTAATATAATGAATCTACCATCTACAAGTTTTTGACCATCATATTTACAAGCCATACATTAATTACATCAGTGAATCATCCACCATAAGAGAGAAATCATGAAAATAGTTGAAAATTGGCAAAACAGGCATCCTGAACCAAATTGCCCTACGCGTAGTGCCACTTTCAGGCCACGTTTGGAGGCCTTCCCATCATCCAAATTGATCCCAAGATAGCTCATTGAAAATATATTCAAGTCTACGTTCTAGAGCACCTATAATATTTGCATTTGCAGCTCATTTGACCCCTCAAAAGTTGATTCTCCCAAGGTTGCTTCTATGTGTCCAAAAATTGGCAGAAAAATCAATTTTGGAGGGTTTTTGGACCTTTTGGTGAACTAGTTTTGCTCCAAAAATTATGAAAATTGCTAGGGTGCATGTCCTTGATCCCCAAAATCCAAAAATTCAAGCCATTGTTCCATTGGGTTCCCCTAGAAAAATCACAGAAAAAGCATAGCGCTGGTGGCGCTACACTTCTAGGCAGTTTTTCTGTGTATTGAATTTCAAAAATTCAAAAATGACAAAATTTTCTTAAAAAGTGCCCAAAATTGGTATGAAGCACCTCCATAAAGTGCTTTGATTAGCCAAGGAGGCTTCAGCCAACATCTTAAGTCTATCCTCCTCCTTTTTTCCTTCTAAAGCCTCCTTAACCTAACCTTCATCTTTTTTATTCTCATATTGCAAATCTTATTGCAGGTCATGTAGTGATATGCCATGTGTCTAAACATTTTTTTATCCCTGTTGGCCTTTTTAATCAGATCCTCAAGATGTATATTGAATCTTTCAAGTCAAGTCTCCCTATCCTCTTCAATTTCTTGCTCGATATGAGTCAAAGTGACATGAGCCTCTTTGTCACTTTTCCTCTTTTCTTTTAGTACTTCTAGCTGCATGGGGACTTGTTTGTCATGTTATCACTCAGGTTGTTCCCCAAAACTTGTTGAGGAAAGGGAATACGGCCGAGGTAACCACTAACCAATCTCTTAGATGCAATTTCTAGCCAAACTGCATCTAAAGAGGGCTCTCTCTATATGTTTTAACTTTGTTTATTTGAAGTTTTATGCTAGTTATGATGTGCAGAGGTTAGTTTTAAAAGGGATTGGATGGTGATTTCAAACAAAGGTAGGATGTAGGTATGATATGGTTAATTCCATTGGGCAACGGAGTCTATGAAGATGGACTGTTGAGTGTGTTTCTGTGATGATAGGCAATACTACAGAGCAAGATAATTAGTTTGGAACAATATTAAAAGCCAGTGATGGATGGGATGTAGGCCAGGGGATAAAGGGTAGTCAAGAATATTTTATCATGGTGGCAGAGGGAAGGTGCTTGAATATTTTCAAGGAGCAATGAAGAATTCCTTGAAAATGTTTAGAATGAAGGAATTAGTAGAAATAGAATCATTTAAGAATTTCTATTCATGCTAATTGTGAGGAAAACATAAATAACAACAGGAATTGAACAAAGAGCGTATTTAAACAAGTTCTAGGCTATTCTTTTTCCCTATTGTTAAGATTATGAAACACATATGAGACTTGCATACATAGAAAACACAAAACATAGTTAGAATAACTTATTGAGCCAAAGAAAGACACAGGAATTTTGTAGCAAAGTCCAACATCATCACATCCACATTCAGAAAGTCTAGCAGCAATGCATTTCAATGCCCTTTGTATTAATAAATATATGAGTTACAATGCAGTTCAAATAGGAGAATCACCAACGCCGAATACATTCTTTGGGGGGGTATTTATACAAAAGAGAATTTACAAAATATCTTGAGGATAAGATAAGGAGCAATAACTTCCTTCAGCTACTTTGTCAGAGAAATAAATGCAGAAATGAACGCAGGAGTTACTAAGGTTGTGCTGGCTGCTTTATTGATAAGATATTTTAGACCTTTCACCTAGAATTCGGCTGGTAGTTATGTCCTTGCTTTGCTTTCCTGCATTGTTGTCCTGATCTATTACCTGCTCTGGATTTATCTTTAATGTGTCGTGATCCTGGCTTGAGCTCTTTCCTTTATATCTGCCACGTGTCTTGCTTTCTAACTAGGTGTACATAGGCAAAAAGGATCCAAACTTACTTAGGTAAAACTTTCAGCATATATTTCCACTAGTGTTCTGTGGGCAATTGATGTCTTTGTATCTTTACTAGTATCTCATTAGCCTCAGTATACCTGTAAAAATTAGGCTTGACTTCAAATAGATGATTTATTTCATGTTCTATAAAAAACAAATTCTCCAGTTTGTCATACAAGCTCTGTCTAGAAGGAGGTCTTGTCTTTTCTGAGCTGCTGGATGATGCAGTGGTCTGATTTGTCACATACATGTTCACTCGATGAGCATACTGCTGATGTGATAACATTTTTTGATTGCTTGTTACGAAACTGGGTAGACCCCTTTGCTGCAAGTTTGCCAATTTCTCTGTGAAGGTATTAATATCCATCTGCATCTCTTGACACCTTCTTTCCAGAGTATGTATAAGAGTTCTAATTGTCAGCACCTTCTTTATTGTCAAAATGGTGCCTGTCATGTTGTTGATTTCTAAAGCTGCTAATTGTTCCTTAGTATTGGTGTTCAAAAAATGGATGAGTGCATTGGCTTGATCAGGCATATTTCCTAATGATGCCCAGGCCCTTTGTATTTGTTCTTGTGCCCTGTCTATTAATTCCATTGCTCATACATTGTTTGAATTGATCTCCATTGGTCAGTAATGGAATGGCCAATCTTGGTCCACAAAATCATTTTAATATCTGCCAGAGGCTTGTGCAAGGTGAGATCCTTTTCCAGTGTTTTCACCTTGTTCTCCAGGGCCTTCACCTCTCTGGTCTTCTCTGCCACTATTATTTTTGATTTGTCATAGCTCACTTCTAGCTTGGCTAACTTTTCTTTTGTCTCTTTGAGCTCTGACATTTGAGCTTCTAGCTCTTTCACTGCCTTCATCATTTCCTCCATCTTCATGTTGGTCTCAGGCTCTATTGTTGATGGTGGCGCAGTGGGAGGAATTGTTGCTGTGTTTATGGGGGGAGCATAGACAATTTTTGGAGCTATTTAGGGTGGCTGGGAGGTCGACTCTCCCTGCTTAGTTTGCAATGCTTTCTCCAGCTCTTGCTCTATCTGCATTAGCCTTTGGTTTATTCTCATCAATAAATCCATGACATCCTCTTCTGCTTTTTCCTGTGCTAGCTCTGTTGTTTGGGGATGCATGGTGACAAGCAACCTCAATTGCTTTCTAAGGGCAACAATATCTTCCTCCTTTTTGATCAATGCTTTGATGCCCTTGGCATCCTTGGGATCATGTCCCAACTCAATAATTATTTCCTCCAGAGTTTTTATTTGGTTGTCTTTGGATAGAGAAGAGATCTTCTCTAAATCCAATTGAGCAGATGTGTTACTTAATGAATCTTTTAATTGGTGGGCCAGCATTGCTTTGTCCACCAGTGTGGCATAGACCATTTCACCTGTTTGTTTGTGCAATTCGATTTGATCCATTTGGTGAATGTCCTTGGCAAGGACCTCTAGATTGGTCCTTATGTAGTCAGCTGTAGACTGTGGCTGCTGAACTTTGGGCTTGAAATGACTTAAAATCATTTTCTCCTCCTTGATGCCATAGGATGCCATTAGTCTATTCTGTTTGGAGGGTGTCATCTTAAGGAACTCGTCATATAATTGAATCCGTAATGACTCATTTTGAGCTTTAATATCTATGAATGACTGCTTGATGTCTGATTGTTTCCTTACTTGTGACCTTCGGGAGAACACTTCCATTCCATGTTGTCTCCCTCCTTGTCTGTGAGAGTTGGCAAAAGTCTGTTGACTAATGTCCCTCTCTCTTGGGCTTTCAGTAATGTCTTCCACAGTGTCCTCTTCAGGAGGATCTACCATTTGCCTCTTGGGCTCTTGCTGACCTATTGACCCACTTGCAGGTGTGGTCTCTTCTCAGTCCCTTTTCTTACCTCTGTCCTAAGGAAGAGGAGTCTGCAGTGCTGGTACCTCTGATGCTTGTGTTAGTAGTGAAGGGTCTTGCCCTTGACTATGTTCCTTTGAGGTAGTAGGTTGTTCTTCCATGATTTCTTGTTCTGCCACTACCAACTCCTTTCCCTTTTCTATCCCTATGTTGGTGTAGTCCCTTCATAGGAAACCTGTTGTGCAGTTGTGGCAGTTGATGAGCTCTCCCCGGTTTGCTGTGGTTTTTTGAAAGACACCTACCCAAAAGATTCCAAGTCAAGAGTTTTTTCCAAATATTTCATGGTTTGTTCCATTTTTTCTTCCTCAGTTAACTCTTCAACTAGTGTGCCCTCCAACCACTCATCTTGGTTGGCATACTTTTCTAAGCCAGGGATGCTGCAGTGTTCATAGGGTGCTAGCCTATATTTTACCCTTCTGGTATTGATAAAGCCACATGGGTCATAGGGTACCCACCAAAAGCTTCTCTTGAGTCTGAATGTTTGACCCAATAGCTCATCAGCATCCTTCCATCCCTCTTTCTTGTTCATAACAAAGGGGCCTAATTGGTCTCTGAGTTTCAATCAGGCGTTTTTCTTTGTGCTATGGAAGTGACTCAGATCTGAGTTGATGAATTGCCTGAAATATTCCAAGGCAAACAGTCTCATTGGCACATATCTGGGCAGCCTGTAGGGGCATATCTCACAGCCATATATCGTCAGAATAGTGTGATTCTGGTAGAAGTACCAGTCACCTATTTTATAGTTCTTGGAGAGCTGTAGTATTTTTTGCATATCATGTGTCAGTTTGGGAGGAGGAGTACTCATCAAGAGGGAAGAGACTGGGTATACAAATGGATCAACAGACTCACAATAAGAGTAGGGAGAGCTGCGAACATCATGAAAGATTGGGGTCCAAAAAATAACAGACCTCCTTTCCCCTTTATGGTCCAATTTTCTAATGGGGAATTGGAAGATATCTGGCTGGTAATATAAAAATAGATGATAGATATAAGAAGAATATTTGAGGATTCCCTCCCTGTCTAGCCTCAACAATTGATCATGCATCTTATTGGCAATAAACTTGGCATAATTGTCCTTGACAGTAGGGGGCTTCCCTGGGGTAAAAATAGACATCATAACCAATATGGTTTCATCAATGTGCTCACTTTTCTTAAACCCCAACACAAAATATATCATATCAACCACTAATCTAATCATTTTAGTGAAGCAGGCATAGTGAAAAGGAGGTGGCTCCTTGGGCTGGCTACCTGCTCTCATGAACACTTTGGCAATCCTGGTTATCTCTGAGCTACAGAGTTTGGGACCTTCATCCAGCAAGTACTTCATGGTGAGAGGAAACTGGAGGTGGGTTGGTTTGAAGTTCAACATCTGATTGATAGAGTCATGAGTGATATAAAAAAGAGTAGTCCCAGATGGAATTTTAACTGCTCTGTTTGTTGGCTCATAGTTCTCACAACAGTGGTGAAGGATCTCAGGGAATATATTCACAGAGGGGAGGTAGTATCTGGGTATATTTGATTCCCAAATGCCACAGACATCATCTTGATTTAAGTAACTATTTCTGAGCTCACAAACTACTTGAAGATGGTTTTGGAAGCCTACAAGGTCTTGGATTAGGTAATATTTATCAGCTAAGGGAAAATGTTCTAGCTCTTTGCAGGGTGCATAGAGGGGAGAGATGTTTAAGGCCACTGGACCTTCCATGGCTTAGCTCTATTGCTTTTAGAATTGGAACCTTTGACTCTGTGTAAGTAAAAATGGGCAGGACGATGGCTTTATGGATTTCACTGTTAGAACTATTTTGTTGGCCTCAATTCAGTTCTGTGGATTGATGTCAGCTGGAGAAGCAGGAGCTATGGGCTTTTTGGCACAATGGACTTCAATTGTGGGAAAATAAGGCTTTGGGGGTTCTTTGGAGAGTTTACAAGGCTGAACGAGCTCAATTTTAGATGACTGTGTGGATTTACAGTGAATTTGGCAGCTCAGAGGCTTATGGGGGATTTTTGGGCAGCTACACAGTGTTTTTTCCTTTAAATTATGGGTGCTGGTGCCAATTTTATAGAGAAACCAATGGAAAACAAGGTTGGGAGTGAATTGCTGGTAAATACCTATTTTCTTGGTGAAATGGGCGACTTGCAGGCGACCAAGTGGGTCGAGGGGCTGAGTTGTGCAATATACTTGCTGGTTGGCGGACTTGAACGGTCGAAAAATGGTGTTTTGCACGTAATTTGCATGCCTAGGTGCGTACATGAAATAAACAGAGAATGGGTAAAAACAAACACTTTTACCATTTTTACCCGAAAATTTTGACTTTGGTGGGTTAGGGGCGCTTTTTTGGGATGACGTCAACATGATGTCATTTTTGTCATTTAGCGGGGTACGGACGCTGACATGGCAGGTGATGTTGCATATGACGTGGCGGGTGACATGGTAGGTGATGTCATCAGGCGATGTCATTAGGTGACGTGGGCATGACGTCACCAGGGAGGGGAGCAGATGGTAAGCGGTAATATCGCACTGCTTTTGGGGGAATGTAGTTTCGGGGGAGGGGGCTCCGAACACACCGGGCGCTTCACACACGTCCTCAGTACGACGGAAATTCCGCCCATCCCCGGACGCTATCGTTCGGCAAGTTGGGGCTTCCGAAATCGCCGACTATCCTCAGATCTAGGAGCGGCGATCAGACGGTTGGCGGGCAGTGAAGGTGGCAGTCAGCTAACAGTGGCGGACCCACGCTAATTTTTATGATTTTGTAAGGTTTTTCTGTGTATTTGCAGACTTTGCAAAAGTGGGTTTTTTGGGCAAAAATGCGGGTTTTTTTCTATTTATTTAGCCAGAGGCAACATAAATCCCAATGGCCACATGAAGGGTTGTTATTGGCCCCTGGTGGACCAATAACTCCTTAAAGAAAATTTAAAATATGGCTATAGTTAGCCAAGGGGCGGGGTATTTATTTTTTGGGGTTTTTCCATGTATTTATATACTAAGGGGGGGGGGGAAGCTATACATAGGAGTTATATAATAAGGTTAGTAGGTTAATATGATTGTGGGGGATGGGTTTGTATGGCTTAGGCTAAGTTTTATAGGGTGCAAACTTAGGCCAAGGGGAAAGGAAAGGATGACAAATGGGGAAGTTTAGGAAACTTTGGTGAGATGGAATAAAGACTTTTTACACAAGAAATGTGGCTTGTTTTGCTTAGGTAAAACATATTTTCACTTAGTTTTTCCATGGGATGAAGTGGAGTAAAGGTAATGAGCAGATCTCACTGCCCTTTTGGGGGAATGTTTATAAGTGTTTCTTGGAAAAATGGGGAAGGGAATTAGTCATGCTCCATTTGTCTTGTAGCCACCTTGCCATGGTACCTTATGATTT